>NWUY0300008949.1:22508-55577 GCA_004151065.3 Larix sibirica | reverse complement strand
GCTACATGTTGTATGTTGATGATGTCCTTCTGCAATAATGGATGAAATGTTGCATGTGTGGGAGATTTGGGCAATAAAATATTCCCCCTGATGTGTGAGTTTATGAAGGACCTATATAGCTGAAATACATCATTGTTTATTCCCCTTGTATTGATATTTTGAATTGTGATAGTAAGCTACCAATTGTTGAGAGTAAAGGACTACCCGTAGGAGGGATGTTGGTGATGACCTTTGAAGCAAGTAGTTGATAGGTGTCATAAAAAATGATTGTTTATACAAACGAGACATGCATCCCTATGATCTTGAAATTATATCGAACTATATTACAGTAAGAGGAGACCAAGGGGTCAAGTTTATGAACTATTATACATATAGGGATAAAGGCGGCTTCGATCCCATCATGAGTAAATGTGTCTTGGATTGTTGATGATGTTGTTGATATTAGAGAAGAGGAGATGTTGATGATTGTGAACAACTCACTGAGTTGGGGGCATTGCTAAATAATGAAGCTGCTAGGTGAGCAACCTCCTAATGTCATATGGATAATTGAATTTACTCATAAATGTTAACACTGCTACCATCGGACTGCATTAATCCCCTTGATGTGATGAACCCATTGATGTCGAACATAGGGGAGACTACTGAGGCATGGAGCAATAAGGAACCTTTCTGCTTAGTCTGAGGTGAGCTCTTATTTTGATGAGAAGGGAACCCAAGGTACAATCATAACTACTTTAACTCTTAGAATAAAGAGATTTGATGTCACTGAGACCTGAAGTATATTGTGAGGAAAGGGTCTTACCATGAGAACCAAGATCATTTTGCAACCAACCAGGATACTAATCAAACTTATACAAGACATGCTAGTAAGCGTGGGGATTATGAATTCCCTTGATTAGAGTAAACTGGGTGACTCGTGTACGAAAACAATATTCAAATGACAATGCAGGGTGTGATAAGGGTGAATGCAAATCAGTTTCTTTTAGGTGGGTTTTTTCATATGATGGCTAATGACAGGGTAGTGAATCTGGATGAGAAAATTGAAGGTGTTGATTGGTTTTGGACATAAGTACGTCAATCAAGGGTGACTAGGGGGTGTTTCCAAAAAAAAAATATAATGTGATGGGGTTCCCACATTTTGAGTGAGTCGGGGAACCAATTTATACAGAAAGAGTTATGTGGATATTTTATACAGACGAGTAGACGGGTTCCCAATGAATAAGTACCATGTAGAGATTCCCTATGGGGATGATTGAATGATATTTGTGTGTGTAGAGGGTAGGTCCCCTTTATGGTGTTCTTGGAGGTTTTTTATATGGAGAGAACTGAAGATGGCCAAATGATCATGATGGGGATGATAGGTTGTATGTGAATCATGACTGCAACTCGTGTCGAGGAATCTAAGAGGAGGAACAACAAGATGCAAGGATATGAATTGTTGTTTTACTTATCATACATGGTGAATTATCAGATTCCATGAACTTAATGGTTCAACATCATGGGTGTTAGAATATTAGGGGGTTGTGATGGTGTGCACACACATGGGGGATTATGATATTTCATGATAATAACATTGTGAGTGGTTATTTCATTTACTGAGGGATGGGGTCCTTATGGATATCAGTGGGATAACTGGATAAGTGCAATGTAAACAGAGAGCCGATACATTGCCTATATGTAGGTTCAAGATGATATACCTATGAGTGGGGCTAGTGCACCTTTTGTCGAGGAGGAACCTACTTCCTAGTGAAAATCATGCATACATGATGCAAACACCAAAGCATAATAATGTTGAAGATAAGAAATTTGACAATGCAAACATAACTGGCAGGAGACTTACAATAACTAGACAAATGGTCGAAAAATGAATCTTAAATGAAGTTTTAGGGGAAATAAAAAAAATGGTATCATGCTGAAGAGCTCATGATCCTGATAGCGATGATGCTAACGATTTGTCAAATAGAGCTATGGATCTCCCAAATGGGGTTGTTGAAAATGGGTGATTTGGCCTATAAATAGGGGTGGGGCCTACAGTTCAAAATCATTTATACCGTTCGATATTTTGATGACCTGGGATATTTTTGGTTATTTTTTGGAGATTGGACCAATGTATTTTTGTTCCATAAGTTGCAGTTAAGTTGTCGTGTCTAGATCTTGATTTTTGCCGATTTAATTTTTCCTTTAGGTTCCCTAGTGAGCCATATGACCAATAGGAGAGTTTTTTGGATGATCGCATGGATTTAAAAGGACAAATCATATACAACCATACAACCATTCCTTTGAGAGTCGCATATCATGTGAGAGATACATGGCTCGACCGTGTTTTTTAACCGTGCAACTGTTCATGGGACAGTCACGCAGTTGAATCATGTACCCCCGCATGGCTTATCTACGCAACTATGGGGCCTATACTTGCATGGTCACACAATTGATGGAACTAGTTTCCAACATGGGTAAAGTGCATGGGTATGATGGAACCATGTGGTTTAGCATGACTTTTTAGGAAAGAGTCACGTGTTTTTTTGGGATTTTTGGATCTTGGTTTGAGTACTGGCATGCTTTCTTGACTTGGTTTTTGGTTGCATGTTTCTTTTTAGTAGAAATTGTTATTGAGTGGCATGAGTGCCATTACAATGCATTGTTGGTGGATGTCAGGAACGAACTTGTATTTCATCAACACCTACATGACACAGGGTTGTTAAAATTTGTGTTGTGCTCGATAATGAGGTCTAGTGAGAACCTCATGTGGGAGCTATTGTGGATGTTGGATCACCAGCATGGTTATTTTCTAGTTGGAGAAAAGAGGGTGATGCTTGAGAAATGTGATATATACTTTATAAGGGGGTTACCAATACGGGGGATTCGGGAGGAGATGAATCCAACCCTAGGTGGTTAGAGGACCATTGACTAGATGGTTACCTAGTATTGTGGTGGTCAGCATGGTGCCAAGATTGGTGGAGTCATCCTTGTCTCTTTTTTGGAGGATCTCAAGGTGAGGGTGGTGGTGACCATCGTACTTAGAGTGTTGGGAGTCTCCAGCATCCACACTATTTCTAGTGAGAAATTTCTTTTGGTGGAGCAATTTTTTGGAGGAGCTTGGGTTCCTTGGAACACTTGTTGTTGACCAACATGCATGCCCTGATGACTAATTTCATCGTGGAGATGCATAGATTCTTTACATATGAGAGAATCTTATGCTCCTATTTATTTAAGTGGATATTATCCCTTCATCTGGAAGTGGTGGTGCCTCCAAGGGGGTTGAGGGAGCGTCAAATGGTTTTCTGCATCACAGTGATGCCCATAGCAGGTGATGGGGTGGTGGCACATGTATTCACACTTCACTATATGTTAGTTTGGAAACAAAGTATCATAGTGATCGAGTGATATTCATGGAGTGGCATGGATTACCACGACGATCTAGAGTTGTCCCCACTTGGAAACAATGGTTGGGATGCTAGAGGTGAGTATCATGGTCACGTTTATAATCATTTTTGCTTCCATTATCACATATGTATGTTTGGTAAGGTTATGTATATATGACACTTACTCTATGTTGTGTTTGGCATAGATATTGGACCTATGAGGCCTCCTGGAACGCCCATGGAATTTGGCATTCTACCTTCCCAAGATCCTCATCAATGATGGCGTCGAGAGGGAAAGGGACTAGCAGGGGAGGGTGGACCAGTAGGTGTTCATGCCCAACATGTGGTGTTGGACCAGCAGGTGGAGGTGGACCTGTAGGAGTATATATGGCTTCCACCTTGGCATATCTTAAGTGACGGGTGGCCATCCTAGTGGATGGGGTCGATGAGCATTAGTTTGTCGAACTTGATTATTAACATATGGTGCCTTACCTACACCTTCTCATAGGTTTGCAACTGGGGTGGCACACATTGATGCGTTGAATCGTAGTTGCAGGTCCTTGGGTGAGAGAAGCAGGGTAGGGCCTACCACCACCAGCACTAGTAGCAGTAGCACCGCCACCACCATTACCTCATGTGGAGGCAGTTCCCCCATTGGATATCTACGGGATACGTCCTCCACCAACAAGATATGTATTATGATGTGTTGAGTTGTTGAGCTCATTTTTGTATGAGTGAAGGATCCCTTTTGTATATATGTATGTATGCGGCCTATGCGAGGCTATGTTTGAATTACCCCATAAGGAATTGTTTATACACTATCGATGAGGCAGCTGATTTACATTTTATATTTCATCACACACACACACACCATTTTTTGCGGCTTTCCTAGATTATCTATTTTTGTTTGAGATGCACATTATGATGTATGTGATGATGTATAGTTGATGACTATAGCATAACTTGTATGGTAAAAGAATATATTTTATTTCCTTTGATTGATTAGATAGACTTCCAATGTAATAAATGCCAATCTAGGACTTTATATGTTATTTCCTTTGATTGATCAGATAGACTATCAATGTAATAAGTGCCAATCTAGGACTTTGATGGAAATATGATCTACAAATGTGTCAATGCTCCAAGGGGCATGTATGAATTTGATTGTTTCAAAGTGTTGGACTAGGACCTACACTCGTAGGAATTTGTGAAGAGGTGAGGATTACATGAACAAAAAACATTGTTAAACTATGTGATGAGTAGTTGAGAATCGAGATGGACGTGAATATGTCGAATGCCAATGTGGATGGCATAGACCAATAATCCAATGATGACATCTTATTCTACTTGGTTTTTAGTGTTCAGATAAAGGAATGCTCCACCTATGTGGTAGATGGTATGCATCGGGGCATTGATGGACCAAGTGGCATATGTGAGATTCTTTGACAAATGACTATCACCATTAGCAAATACAATGAAATAATATGCATTGCTAGTCATCTTCAAATTAAACAAAATCTTGGTCATACATCATGTTCTAAACCGAGAAAAGATTAACTAAAGAAATAAAATTATGTGGTCTACAACTTGCTTAATGAAAGGGACAATGTAGATGGTGGGTGTAATGTAATCCAGTGTGTGATGGTTTTGTGGAAATTGTCATGTGGTTGGTGGTGCTAGGAACCGATGTGACTTATCTAAGATAGATTTTCATGTATTTGCATAGTCATCCCCATCTTGTGACTATTGGAATAATTTCTTTAGGTACAATCCAATGACCAAGTTGTTTAAAAAACCTCCTTCGGGATAACCCAACACATATGCTCCTTTGGGTATACAATGATTGCAAAATGTAAGGTCCTTTCCACATGGGGATGAACTTACCCAAACCTATCTTGTTTTCCTTTCTAGCGTCGAATATGAGGAAAAGATCACCTTCGGAAAATATGAGAGGATGAACATGGAGATCATAATGGGATTTTGCACGTAGCTTCATGGTCTCGTTTTGTTGTAATTATTCACGACACTCCTCATCAAGGTGTTACAAAGAGAGTAATTTCTTCTCTAATGTATATCTGGTAAAAATTCTACCAGGGTTTGAAGTGCAGGGATTTGGCATTCAATGGGTAAGACTTCTTCGATGCCATGAATGAGGTGAAAAGGATTGAATCCTATNAATGGCCTCTCTTATGCATCTTTTGGATAAGTGATCTTCTTGAGCTAAGATACTAGTGTTCTCAATACTTATATGATATGATGATTAGTCTTGCTCGAATGTTATGCTAAAGTTGAAGACTTAAAAAGATTATACATAATGGCAACTTTATGTTCTTTGATTCTAACATAGAAAGATCTACCTGTTTCACCAATATAGGAGAGACCATAAGAACAAGGGGTGCTATATACACTTTTTCAAAGTTGATCTATAAAAATCATCTGATTTTGTTAAATAAATGGCTATATGATATTGCTGTTCACAATTAGTAACAGTAACATTCAAAACTTGTAATATTCACAAATTCTGCATTGGATTTTTTAGTATATATTAGTCTAAAAATTTCTGGTTTCTAGTTGCACTTTAGGGGCAGGCCATTGCATTTAAATGACATCTTAAGTTGTGCTAAAAAACATGGAATTTGTTTTACCAATATGAAATCTACACATCTATTTAAGACATGGAAGTAAGTCAAAACTTCTGATATTTTTCTCACTCGCCATGGGGATCACCCTACTGCTTGAGTTCAAGATTTCTCACCCATTTGCAACTAAAACAAAACCCATTGGGACTTTCCCACCAATCCAAACTACAAATATATCGAAACAAGTTGGTGGGATTTAGATTGAAAAGGATAGTACGTATAATAAAATTACAAACATTGAAGTTGAAACTTTAAAACTGATAAATGTTTTGAAATATGTATCTTTGGATTTGAAGCGCTATACAATATAATATTGATTGTTCATTTTATAAATCTCAGAACTAGGATATGTTATTTATGAGTTGGTTTCAAATTTTCCTCATCACTCATAAGTGCTAATCACACAAGGAAATGCTACTGAATTGATGGATCACATGCAGGGGTCGTGCATGAGAGCGCAATCTTACTAGTCCTGATCAAATTCATTGGAGCAAATTTATGAGTTAGGAGTTTTCCAGTTGAGGATTCTTGAGACTATCAAGGAGGTTAGATTTTTTTGATCTTGCATTTCCCATCATCAAAATCCCCAATTATTGATATTTTTTTGGGTTTTCAACATGGACTAATGTGAGGTTTCAACTTCATTGTTTATGATTTGCTCAAACTCCAAGGCTTCTTGTTGCCGGCCAATGTAGATTACTTTAATTGAATCTTTTATTCTCTTCATTATTATCTATTAGTTTAATATTTATTACTCGCTACCCAAGTTGCAAGGACTCTATAAATGGCTTTGTTGTAATTTGATTTCATGCCACAACTTATGAAAACTTTATGTCCACCAATGAAATATTTGGAAATTTTATATGGCCTTATCTCGAGGCAAGGTCAAATTTGTCATGCCATTTCTATGTTTTAAGTTCACAAACATATAACATTTAACCCTATGAAGATAAAAAGATCAGGTCATGTAATGCTAAAGAGGCTATAATATTAGTTAGATAGTATATAAAAATTTTGTATGTAAAATTTCGGTATAGCATATAACGTTAGCCAAGGTTCTCAATCAAGAACTGTAATTGACACTTAACATTGACTTAATTGATAGATAACCACTTTACTGTTGCACCATTTTTCAGTACATCACAAGTTTGACTTTGTCTTAATCACTACGTCGTTGCTCCTTGATGAATAGTAGTTTATAGCTCTACAATTTGTACTCCTATGCCTTTACCTCTAGTAATACTACTTGTTCTTATTCCATTGCTTGTAGTAGTTTTCCTTATTCTCATTCTAATGTCCAGCACCTCTAACCATTTTCCTTATTCATAATTTTGTAAATGGTTGAGCTGCAAAGCCTGAACTTGCAAAGGAGAATCATAATGAGTTGTCGGAGCCTTTGGAGCCTCTGAACATAACTTACTGGACCATATCTACCTAGAGACTAGTTAGTCCATTCTTAATTTTAAATTTACAAGGATGCAAAACCCTAATGTGCAAAGCCTTTTTATTGTCTATTTTGTGATTTCTTTGTTGACATTGCACTATCTGCGAATGCCAGACTAGAGGATAGTTATTTAATACATTTACATGTAAATCAACTATTTGAAAATGTTGGACTAGAGGATAGTTATTTAATACATTTACATGTAAATCAACTATCTACAAATGTTGGACTAGAGGACAATTATTTAATGCATTTACATGTAATTTAATGATGTTTCAATTACAAAATAATAATTTTTTTTAGAGGGTGACAAGATTTCAAATAGAGCAGTTGAAATAAACATACCAGGGTATTACCTTGGAGTTGTTTATGTGGATTCATTGATGTGGAGACCAGTAACATAACCTTCTAGAGGAAATAATAATATTGAATGGTGCTCTAAACTTCAACTAACCAAACCGAAACTGGGAAAAACAACAAGAAGTTTTTCAAACAGCCTTCATGCATGATAACCTTGCTTTCCTGCTCTATTGTCTCTTTAATCGAGCGTGAATATGGATTGAATATTTTATGCATTAAAATGTGCAAAAAGTGCATTAGAACAACTACAAAATTATGGAATGAAACCAACAGAGATCAAGCTCCTCCAATGATTATAAGGAAAGAGAAAGCAATAGATCGATGTTGTTATGAAACGAGTCGACTATATACCAGGGTTGTTTGTGGGTGAGCCTGCTAGCACATCCTTTCCCATCCTCTAGTCAGGTGAGCCTGCTGGCCGAATCATTATTTTCCCTATCAATTTGTTATGATTCACGCCAAACGATAAGAAGCATCATTCACCGAGACATGAGATCGATTCACATATTTATTCGTTCTCCAAAACCACAAAAGTTGGGTTCACTCGATGCCTCATTAATGGTTTTAATTAGCATGTTTTTTATTCCCCATGCAAGGATGGGGGGCTAACTCAATACAAAAATTTCTTCAATTATGGACAAAATTTTTCTAGATGCATTTGTACCATCTCTAACACATTCTCTTCCTTCTGCCTCACTTCCAGCTATAAGATCTTATTTGAAGTCACATCGACAAGCGCGATGCGTAGCTATTGATGTGCTTATTGAAAATACTCATCATTGTGCTATGTCTGCATAAATCCTTTATGCAATCCTTTTTTGGTGGTCAGATTCCTCTACTGTGCTTGGCGTAGAAGCTGAAAATGGACAAAACCCTTTTATTCACAATTTTCTTGAACTACAGTGAGCGGTTTCGCCACTGATGAGCCAACTATATTGTCTAGTTATGTTGTTGGATATGCAGTTCAATTGATGAAATATAGTTCACCTTTCTTCACTTTCTAGATATGTATTTGTAAACTATCCTTAGAGTCTAAGGGCCTAGAGACAAGTGACGATGAACCTAGAGTTGGTATTTTTACCAAAGCTTCCACAACTATTTTTTACCAAATGGCACCCATATTGTGTCATCTATGTTGTGGCACTACAAGTGTTTCCCTTTTATCCCTTTATTTGGGATTACTTGATGTATGTACTTGAAGCATGTCGATCAGAATGGGTAAATGGGTGATTACTAGAATACATGCAAGACGTAGTAGGTGTATTGCATGTTAAAGCAAGTGAATAAGTAAGTATGACTAGTATATGTAGTTGTATCTAGATTATTATGATTCTAGAAAAAAGATTAGTTCTGCTTCTAATTAGCATAGTGATAACGAGAACGATACATATACTTATGTTTACCGAGAACGATTAGCTATCACATAGTTAATTTATATTTATGTAATTCTCTCTACTTTTTCTCTGGGATGGAGGTCCATCTCTAGAATTTCGAAAAACTAAAAATATTCACTAACTTCATCAATGATTAGACATTAGAGGAAGTAATAACAATATGTTAAATTGGTGAGAATGACAGCTTAATAATGGTTTATTACGAAGGTAACATAACCAAACAAGATTTTTAATGAACATGCACCAATCGTGAGTTAGTTATCTCCTCTGAGAACGATGAAGCCTGCTTACCCTTGAATTCCAAGATATATTTTGCTTAACAGTTTCTTATTCTGTGCATATAAAATTGATTGATATATGTACCATCTTACCAAGGAGAACATCAAGAAACATAAGTTAAATGATCATGATGTGTTGGTTCACAATGAGATATCACCAACAAATTGCTTAAGCACTGGTAACTATAAATTCCTAATCATCACATTTTAGCTTTAATTGATTGATCCATATTGTGGTGTTTATTTCATGTATTCTTTATAGACAATATAATAGTTGGACTTTCCAGTGATGTTGTTTTGGGTGAAGCGCTCCCAGCTCATTTTTCATGGTATAACCGACCAGTCTTAAAGGCTATGAACCGATCATGGGCTCATGCTATGACAAATTGTTTCCCATCATATTCCCATATCCACCATCGTCGTGCCCTCTCCAAGTTGCTCATTTTATATGGCATTCCATGTTGGGTATGCCCTTCTACATCTAATCTTCGTCTTTGGGTTTGCAACATCACCAATGGTATTATCCAGAGACTTACCATACCCAACATATCTGCAAATTTGTTAAGAGATGCAGAATTTGTGTGTGATGATAATGAAGAGTGTATATATTTCTTCACTCCTATGAATGAAAATGACCAAAATGTATACACTGTGCATATAAAATCATTTGATATTTGATTAGTTTTCTTGTTTTGAATTCATTATAATATTAGGCTCTGAATATTTATGTTAGTGTAGATATATTTTAAATAAACTTGGACCTATCAAATATTTTCTTTGGTTTTGTGTTGATGAATTCTAAAAAAGTATTTTAAACATATACATAATGAATAATAAAAATTATAATTCATTAAAGGTTTTGATGGATATTTTTCTTTCCCAAAAGAAATTAAAGTTGAGGGGATTTCAAAGCATCCACTGTCATTGCCTATCGATGCTCACTGTCCACAAGTTAAATGATTGTGTTATAAAAGAGAGAGAACTAGAATTTATGAAAATAACGGTTAAACCTCTCTTAACAAAGAAATGAACAAGCTGACTTGATTCGTTGCATTGCGTGAAGCTTGGGGGACACCAATAGTGGGATAAGTCATGATTATGTTCAACAAAGGATCGGGTGATGAGAAAAAGGATTTAATTCACCCTACCAACCCACATGTTTTTCACTTTCCATATGGAAAAAAAACCTTCATGCTAGTTGAGTACCGAAGCTCAAAATAGATGGACAAAAACCCAACCGATGCTACATGGATACCCTCAATACATGGATCTTGTTCTTTCCCAAAAGAAATTAAATTTGAGGGGACTTCAAAGAATCCACTATCATCGCCTATCGATGATCACTGTACACAAGTTAAATTGTTGTGTTATAAAAGAGAGAGGACTCGAATTTATGAAAATAACGGTTAAACCTCTCTTAACAAATAAATGAACAAGCTGACTTGATTTGTTGCACTGTGTGAAGCTTGGGGGACACCAGTAGTGGGATAAGTCATGATTATGTTCAAAAAAGGATCGAGTGATGAGAAAAAGGATTTAATTCACCCTACCAACCCACATGTTTTTCACTTTCCACCCGGAAAAACAACCTTCATGTTATTTGAGTACCAAAGTTCAAAATAGATGGACAAAATCCCAACCGATGCTACATGGATACCCTCGATCAACACTTCATTTCTATCTCTCACACTTTCCATACTGCATCTGATTTTTTTATTTAATTGACAGATACCCCAATAATAAAATATTGAAGTTGTTAATACTTTACTTCCCATGGTGTCTTGTATTTTGTTGTTCCCTTAACAATTGTTTAGATAAGTTGCTTCTTCATTTCCGTATTCAATAAATCCATTTGGCTCCAAGCATGGTTGTGGAGAATTTTGGACTTCCAACTTTCTATGCGCTGATTTTAGAGGTAACTTTGTTTTTTGTTTTTTTTTGTGAGATCTTTTGATTCATTCGGGCGCTCTAGCCAGGATGAATCATATTTCGGTTATTATCTTTTCCATTATTATGTTCCCATACATAGGAACACCCCTTTCATGATTTCGAGGAATTTGGATTTCCCCAAATACTTTGGTTGAAGCTAGGGCCTCTATTCACTCAAATAACCTACTCTTATCCTTGAAAAAAGGTCATAAATGTTCTACTCATGGGGATGAGGGACAACAACAAACAATCAAACTAATATAATCACTTTGCTCCTAATAATTTTACTTATTTATCACACCAAGTCAAGACCATCGTGAGTTTTAGTGACTCCTTCATAACAAATCAAGAAGGAAGGGAGACCCAAGGAAGACATAGCATTTTCCAAAAACTTTCAAATAATTCATGGTGTTTTAGGAAAAATGCCACAAGAGTGGGCAATCCTCCCTTATCCTTAGAGGTTGTAACCAAGGAAGCAATGTAAGTGATTATTAGTAGACCATACACTAACAAGATAAAGAAAAACTCAATAAACAAGGATGAAATAAAATATTGATAAGTTCTAATACCATAAAAACAAAAAGAATGAGTTAGCTTCAACCATATAGTATCATCCAATGGAAAATATTGAATACAAATGATGTCACCCAGAAGAATGCAACTCCAATGGTAGCCAACTATTAACACCCAAAAATTGTTCACCTAGCTCATCCCCCTAGTCACATAACCCATTTATCCATTTTNTTGGGACCAGTGAGTTTTCTGTAAACACCATCAGTGATAGTATGATAAGAGACTTATTGAATGACTAACCTGTCAAGCACTATTCTAGGCATAAGATGGATAGTGTGACTCCCACACACTCTGATATAGGAATATGACTCATAGACATTACAATTTCCAATGCTTTTATGAAAGCCTTGTCATAAGCTAAAAAAGGAGGTGCTTCTTTCCTGTATGTCTTGAAATAAATAGTACCCATGAAATGGTCACAAATGTCAAAGAGTAAAGGCACAAAGTTGGTTTTCCACAATGCTAAATGGTAGATGTGAACTGGTCGATCTGAGGGAGTCCAGTTCCATCCTAAGTTAGGATATTGGAACTCAAAGAAAATGACATCCAAGACAAAGGTTGACATCAAAAAATGTATCTTTCTCAGTGCAGGCGCCTTTTGATATTCTTGGATTGTTGTTTTTAGTTCTGATGAAAGGATAGATTCCCAAGGGAAAGATTCTCCTATTGTTAACAAATGTTGAGCTATAATAGCCCACTTGGCTTTAAAGGCTGAACAGTTGGGAAGGCCAAAGAGCCTGCAAAGCATAGCTTCCAGTAGAGAGTAGGGTTCTTTAAACTAGGCAATCAGGTAGAGATTATCAACCTTCAACACAAAACTGCTAGGTTTGACCATCCATGATTTCATCATTTCATCAAAATTGTACCTAGTCTTGGACGATTGAATGAATTTAGGGCTTAGTATCAAAAGCTATGATAAAAAGCTCAGGTCGGAAGGTTTCCAATTGTGACCCTGCACTATCATTAAAAGAATGGTCCTTAGGGTTGGCATTTTCCACAATCCATTTAACAGTGTCTGTATAAGGTAATATAGCAGGGCGAGCAGCAATGGCATGGATTTGAGAAGCCCTAATTTTCTCATACGAAGGTCGATCTTCTTTGACGTCGAAAAGGTCATCATTTTCAAAGATTGCATATATTTTGGCCTAGTCCATTTGGTAGGTTTCAATGACCCTCTCACTAGTATCTGAGCAGATACCAAAGTTGGAATCTTTGGTCAGTAAATACCTCTAGGTTGTCTTAGAGCGAGTGTTTCGTGACATGGTGGAAAAACTTGGAATTTATGATAAATAAATAAAACCAAAATCAAAACCAAATCACAAACATGAAAACCATAACTAGCGAATGTAAAAATGACAACAAACCATCCTGAAATAACTGAAAAAATCATGAAAATGGCCCCTAGCAAGAAATCCACATAGGAGTGTGAATTTCCCACAGTAACAATGATAAGGAAAAATGGAAAAAATACGTATTTATGATTTTATTGGTTGGACTAAATCTGGGATGTAGGGTTAAAAGGGAACGAATAGATGAGATTAGCTCCTCTAGGATGTGGGATCATGTTCACACATCTTATTTCCAAACTTTATTGGTTATTCCCACAATCCGCAATACGCAATCTGCGTGTTGTGGGTTTACAAACTGCAAAAAACAAAGGACAAACATGTTTCCGAAATCCGCAACCCACGATATGCGGGTTTCAGAAACGAAAACGACTTTTAAAATCGAAACGGATTTCCCAAATCCCACAATCTACAATTTGTGGGTTGCAGATTTTGGGACCCAACAATGCAACTTACTCACATAAAGAGTTTCTGCAATCTGAAATCTGAAACTTGCAGGTTTCAGGTTGCAGAATCGAAATTTTGCAAAATAATAGCACAGTCATCCTGCAACCCGCAATTTTGGGTTGCAGGTTTCAGGTTGAAAAAACTCCTAAATAAAGAATAAATAATTTACCACAATCCGCAATTGCGGGATTCTGGGTTTCGGGACTTCGGGATTTTGGGATTTCAGATTTGCGGAAAGAAAATGGCAACTTAAAAAAATGTAAGGCATTCTGTAAATCAAGAAAACAACCAAAAACTTATAAATTTTCAAAGGAAAAGATGATATTCACACAAATCAAAAGAATAGATACGAGATCATACAAACAAGGTTTTTAGAATCTTATTGCTCAGAAGGATCTCACCTAAATACCTTTGTATTTACAAATTTTAGGGTTATCGTGCTCGAACAAAGCATGGGATCTATTGTACTTACAACAGGTTGACATAATCACCTTGAATCATATTGGTTTATTTTTATAGTACATTTATTTTATTTTGAGGCCCANNCTCCCTTAGGGATGGATCCTTTTGAACTCTCTCACACTGCTTGTTAACTAACTTGGAATGATGAGCATAAACACTTTCTTCTTGAGGAAGAAGTCAAAGGGAGATTTGAATGTTGAATGGTGATGAAAATGTGTGTGAAAGATGAGCTATCATATAAATTCTTTGCGGCATAAACTTGCTATATATTTCTCTTGTTGAATGCATGGTCATGGATTTCTTTTATAGTCCAAATAGAGGTCTTGAAACATCTAGTTCTCAATCTGAATGTTCCATCACATGAAGTGATCCCAAGGATACAAGCATGGTTCTATTGAATGCTCCCAAGTATGTGAAGAGGCCAATTTGGATTCTTGGAGCCAAGAATGTTGTTGTGAGCCTTGAATGCACCACAAAGTGTTAATGGTCCATCTACTAGTACAACCATGTGAGTTTCAATACTTTTACCATGTGGATCCACAAAAGTATTTGGAAAAAATTCATGTGGTTGTACAAAATGATGGACTTTTTCATTATAAGGTTCAATTCTCATTTTGAATTTTGATGAGGATGATGCTAATGAGCTACATGTTGTATGGTGATGATGTCCTTCTGCAATAATGGCTGAAATGTTTCATGTGTGGGACATTTGGGCAATAAATGATGCCTCGGATGTGTGAGGTTATGAAGGACCTATATAGCTGAAATACATCATTGTTTATTTCCCTTGTATTGATATTTTGAATTGTGATAGTAAGCTAGCAATTATTGAGAGTAAAGGACTACCTGTAGGAGGGATGTTGGTGATGACCTTTGAAGCAAGTAGTTGATAGGTGTCATAAAAAAATATTGTTTATACAAAGAAGACAGGCATCCTTATGCTCTTGAAATTATATCGAACTATATTACAGTAAAAGGAGACAAAGGGGTCATCTTTATGAACTACTATACATATAGGGATGAAGGTGGCTTCGATCCCATCATGAGTAAATGTGTCTTGGATTTTTTATGACATTGCTGATATCATAGGAGAGGAATTGTTGATGATTGTGAACAACCCACTGGGGTGTGGGACTTGCTTAATAATGAAGTTGCTAGGTGGAAAAACTACTTATGTCATATGGATAATTGTATTTACTCATAAATGTGAACACTGCTACCATCAGAATGTATGACTCCCCCTGATGTGATGAACTCGTTGATGTCGAACATAGGGGAGACTACTGAGGCAGAGAGAAGTAAGGAATATTTATGCTCAGTTTGAGGTGAGCCCTTATTTTGATAAGGGAACCCAAGGTACAATCATAATTACTTTAACTCTTAGAATAAAGAGATTTGATGTCACTGAGAGCTGAAGTATATGGTGAGGAAAGGGTCTTACCATGAGAACCAAGCTCATTTTGCAACCAACTAGGATACTAATAGAACTTAAACAAGACATGCTAGTAAGTGTGGGGCTTATGAATTCCCTTTATCAGAGTAAACTGGGTGAATTGTGTATGGAAACAGTCTTCAAATGACAATGAAGGGTGTGATAAGGGTGAATAGACTACAAATTGGTTTCTTTTAGGTGGGTTTTGTCATATGATGGCTAATGATGGGATAGTGAATCTGGATGAGAAAATGGAAGGTGTTGATTGGGTGTGGACATAAGTACGACGATCAAGGGTGACTAGGGGGTGTTTCCAAACAAATAATATAATGTGATGGGGTTCCCACATTTTGAGTGAGTCGGGGAACCAATTTATACAAAACAATTTATGTGGATGTTTTATACAGACGAGTAGACAGGTGCCCAATGAATAAGTACCATGTAGAGCATCCCTATGGGGATGATTGAATGATATTTGTGTGTGTAGAGGGTAGGTCCCCTTTATGGTGTTCTTGGAGGTTTTTGATATGGAGAGAAATGAAGATGCTCAATTGATCATGATGGGGATGAGAGGTTGTATGTGAATCATGAATGCAACTCGTGTCGGGGAATCTGAGAGGGGGCACAACAAGATGCAAGGAGATGAATTGTGGTTTTACTTGGCATACATGGTGAATTATCAGATTCCACGAACTTAATGGTTCGACATCGTGGGTGTTAGAATATTAGGGGGTTGTGATGGTGTGCACACACATGGTGGGATTATGATATTTCCCTATAATGACATTGTGAGTGGTGATTTCATTTACCATGGGATGGGGTCCTTATGGATATCATCGAGATAAATGGATAAGTGCAATGTAAATAGAGAGCCGATACATTACCTATATGCAGGGTTGAGATGATATACTTATGAGTGGGGATAATGCACCTTTTGTCAAGGAGGAATCTACTTCCTAGTGAAAATCCTACATACATGATGTAAACACCAAAGCATAATAATGTTGATGATAAGAAATTTGACAGTGCAAACATAATTGGTAGGATACTTACAGTAACTGGACAAATGGTCGAAAAATGAATATTGAATGAAATTTTAGGGGAAATAAAACAAATGGTATCGTGCTGAAGAGCTCACAATCTTGATAGTGGTGATGCTAACAATTTGTCAAACAGAGTTATGGATATCCCAAATGGGGTTGTTGAAAACTGGGTGATTTGGCCTATAAATAGGGGTGGGGCCTACAATTCAAAAACATTTATATCGTTTGATATTTTGATGAACTAGGATATTTTTGGCTATTTTTGGGAGATTGGACCAATGGATTTTGGTTCCATAAGTTTCAGTTAAGTTTTCATGTCTAACTCTTCATTTTTGCCGATTTAATTTTTCCTTTAGGTTCCCTAGTGAGCCATATGACCAATAGGAGGGGGTTTTGTCTGATCGCATGGATTTCAAAGGAACAATCATGTAAAAACTTACAAGTATTCCTTTGAGAGCCACACCTCATGTGAGAGATACATGGCTCAACCGCGTGTCTTAACCGTGCGACTGTTCATGGGACAGTCACACAGTTGAATCATGTACCCCTGTGTGGCTTATCTATGCAACTATGGGTCCTATACTTGTGTGGTCACACAATTGATGGAACTGGTTTCCAACGTGGGTAAAGTGCATGGGTATGATGGACCCATGTGGTTTATCATGACTTTTTAGGAAAGAGTCACGTGGTTTTTTGTGATTTTTGGATCTTGGTTTGAGTACTAACATGCTTTCTTGACTTGCTTTTTGGTAGAAATGGTTATTGAGGAACATAAGTGCCACTACAATGCATTGTTGGAGAATGTCAAGAACGAACTTGTATTTCATCAACACCTACAAGATGTAGGGTTGTTAAAATTCGTGTTTTGCTCAATGATGAGGTCCAGTGAGAACCTCATGTGGGAGTTGTTGTGGATGTTGGATTGCCAGCATGGTTATTTTCTAGTTGGAGACAAGAGGGTGATGCTTGAGAAACATGATATATACTTTCTAAGGGGGTTACCAATACGGGGGATCCAGGAGGAGATGCATCCAACCCTAGGTGGTTAGAGGACCATTGACTAGATGGTTACCCAATATTGTGGTGGTCGTCATGGTGCCAAGATTGGTGGAGTCATCGTTGTCTCTTTTTTGGAGGATCTCAAGGTGATGGTGGTGGTGATCATCGTACTTAGAGTGTTGGGGGTCTTCAGGACCTACAAGATTTCTGGTGAGAAACTCCTTTTGGTGGAGCAAGTTTTGGGAGGGGGATGGGTTTCCTTGGAACACTTCTTGTTGACCAATATGCATGCCCTGATGACAAAGGTCATCGCAAAGACGCATATATTCTTTACTTATGGGAGCATCTTATGCTCCTATTTATTTAAGTGGATCTTATCCCTTCATCTGGTAGTGGTGGTGCCTCCAAGGGGGTTGAGGGAGCGTCAAATGCTTTTCTGTAGCACAGTGATTCCCATAGCAGGTGGTGGGGAGGTGACACATGTATTCACACTTCACTACGTGTTAGTTTGGAAACAAAGGATCATAGTGATCAAGCCATATTCATGGAGTGGCATGGATTACCACTACGATCTAGATTTGTCCCCACTTGGAAGCAATGGTTGGGATGCTAGAGGTGAGTATCATGGTCATGTTTATAATCATTTTTGCTTCCATTATCACATATGTATTTTTGCTAAGGTGATGTATATATCAGACTTAATATGTGTTGTGTTTGGCATAGATATTGGACCTATGAGGCCTCCTGGAATGCCCATGGAAGTTTGCATGCCCCATGCCTAGGAGCCTCATCAATGATTTCATTGAGAGGGCAAGGGACTAGCAAGGGAGGGTAGACCAGTAGGCGTCCATGCCCAACAGGTGGTGTTGGACTAGCAGGTGAAGGTGGCCCTATAGGAGTAGATATGGCTTCCACCTTGGCATATCTTAAGCGATGGATGGCCATCCTAGTGGATGGGGTCAATGAGCATGAGTTTGTCGAACTTGATGATTAGCATATGGTTCCTTACCTACAACTTATGATAGGTTTGCAAATGGGGTGGAACACATTGATGCGTTGAATTGTAGTTGTAGGTCATTGGGTGAGAGAAACAAGGTAGGGCCTGCCACCACCACCAACAATAGTAGTAGGACCACCACCACTAGTACCTCATGTGGAGGAAGTGCCCCCATTGGCTATCTATGGGATACATCCTCCACCAACAAGAGATGTATTTATATGATGTGTTGAGTTGTTGAGGTCATTTTTGTACAAGTGAAGGATCCCTTTTGTATATGTATGGATGTGGCCTATGGGAGGCAATTTTTGAAGTAACCCATAAGGAATTTTTTATACACTATCAATGAGGCAGTTGATGTACATTACATATTTCATCACACACACACACACACACCATTTTTTGTGGCTTTCCTGGATTATCTATTTTTGTTTAAGATGCATATTATGATGTATGTGATGTTGTATTCTTTTAGTTGATTATAGTTGATGACTATAGAATAAATTGTATGGTCAAAGCATACATTTTATTTCCTTTGATTGATTAGATGGACTGTCAATGTAATAAATGCCAATCTAGGACTTTATATTTTATTTCCTTTGATTGATCAAATAGACTGTCACTGTAATATGTGCCAATATAGGAATTTGATAGCAATATGATCTACAAAATGTCAACACTCCTAGGGACATGTATGAATTTGATTGTTTCAAAGTGTTGGACTAGGACCTACACTCTTAGGAATTTGTGAAAGGTGTGGATTACATAAACGAAAAACATTGTTAAACTATGTGATGCGGAGTTGAGAATTGAGATGGACGTGAATATGTCGAATGCCAATGTGGATGGCATTGACCAATAATCCAATGTTGACATCTTATTCTACTTGGTTATTAGTGGTCGGATCAAGGCATGCTCCACCTGTGTGGTAGATGGAATGCATCGGGGCATTGATGGCCCAAGTGGTGGATGCGAGATTCTTTGACAAATGACTATCACCATTAGCAAAGGCAATGAAATAATATGCATTGCTATTCATTTGCAAATTAAACAAAATCTTGGTCATACATCATGTTTTAAACCAAGAAAATATTAACTAAAGAAATAAAATTATATGGTCTACAACTTGCTTAATGAAAGGGACAATGCAGATGGTGGGTGGAATGTCATCCAGTGTGTGATGGTTTTGTGGAACCTGTCACATGGTTGGTGGTGCTAGCAACCAATGTGACTTATCTAAGATATATTTTCATGCATTTGCACAGTCGTCCCCATCTTGTGACTATTGGAATAAATTCTTTAGGTACAAGCCAATGACCAAGTTGTTTAAAAAACCTCCTTCGGGATAACCCAACACATATGATCCTTTAGGTAGACAATGCTTGACAAATGTAAGGTCCTTTCCACATGGGGACGAACTTACCCAAACCTATCTTGTTTCCCTTTCAAGCATCGAAGATGAGGAAAATATCACCTTCGCAAAATATGCGAGGATGAACATGGCGATCATAATGGGATTTGGTACGTAGCTTCATGGACTCGTTTGTTGTAATGATTCATGATGCTCCTCAACAAGGTGTTACAAAGAGAGTAATTTCTTCTCTAATGTATATCTAGTAAAAATTCTACCATGGTTTGAAGTGCAGGGATTTGGCATTCAATGGGTAATACTTCTTCGATGCCATGAACGAGGTGAAAAGGAGTGAATCCTATCACAGTCTTAACATAACTCATGTATATCCATAGTGTTGAGAATAGCATGTGATGACAATTGATTTTGTTGTTAATGATTATCCATTGGAGCATGTTTTTGAGGATTTTATTGACGACCTATACTTGGCCATTGGCCTACGGATAGTAAGGGGAGGAGAATTGATGTTTGAACCCTAGTAAGAATGATTACTCTTGGAAAATATCATTTTGGAAATTATTTCCATTGTTAGAGACCAATTGGTTGGGTACACCAAACCATGTGATGACGTGGTTAAATAAGAACCAAGTAGTTGTGGCGCTAGTGTTGTTGAAAGTGGGAATTGCCTCAACCCACTTGGTAAAGTAATTGATGGAAATGATGATATACTTATGGCCTTAACTTGATGCGGGACAAAATTCCATGATGTCAATTCCTCACTTGTAGAAAGGGCTAGTCATAATGAATGGATGCAAAGGGGCCAGTGGGGCATTTGTTTTGCTAGAGAAGATCTGATAGTTTCCACATCTTTTGATGGCATGGATTCAATATTTGAAGAGAGAAGGATAAACAACGGTTGGGGGTCCCACTGTGACGATTGGGAGATCAGTGATGAGCTCGACGAGGGACAAGGATCTTTTTTCTTTTCAGTGTTACAAACTCTAGATTAAATTCTTAAAGAATAACGATCCAACTAGTGAACTTATCATTGATAAGTCATCAGCTTAGTATGTACTTCATTGGATTAGAGTTTGTGATCATTGTTGTTTTGTGTAGAAAAATGTAATGTCACAATTTTTTCACTAAGAGGATCACATCCAACACTAATTTCTCATCATGGATGTAGTTGAGTGGGGGTCCTTCTAGTTTCTTTCTTATAGAACAAATGGTGTGTTCACACTGATATTCGTCATTTTGAACTAGGACGCTAGCAACGGAACACGGTCACGATGAAATGTAAAGGATAAATCCTTAATTTTCAAAGTTATGCGAGGAGATAAGAGGAGAGTAAGTGAAAGCATTCTCTACTACCTCAAAAGACATTTGTGCTTGGTCATCTCACTGAAATGGGACGTCTTTCCTGAGAATACATAGAAATTCCTATTCTTTTGTAGCGTAATCTGGGACTAAACAATGAAGGAAGTTGGATTTTCCTTGGATGCTCTGTAATTTCTTCTGTGTTTTCGGCAAGGGAAGCTCAAGGATGTCTTGGTCTTTCAGGGGATCAATGGTGATCCTTGTTTTTGATACGATGATCCCTAGTAGGCGTGTTGTTGTGATGCAGAATACACATTTGAGTGGGTTTAATCGTATATTGTATCTACAACATCTTCAAAATATGGTACACAAATCAATGAGGTGTTCGGTTCATTTATTTTCTTTTGTTGTTAGGTCATCGAGGTATGCCAATATGATACAAGCTAGATCATTGAAGATGTAGGACATTGCCCGCTAAAATGTGGCTCCAACTGTTTTTAGTCCAAAATGCATGATGTGGTAAGCAATGGTTCCCCATGGTGTTGTGAAAGTCGTTATATATATATATATATATATTGACTAGGGGAATCGACAACTGGAGTTGGGCTGGTANTAAAGAATTAATGGTCCATGTGTTGGTACAACTTCATGGGCTTCGATACTTTTCCTATGCGGGTATATGTAAAAAGGTCGTATGTTTGTACAAATTGATGGATTTTGTCATTCTAATCTTCAATTCTCATTCTGAATTTTTATGAGGATAATGCTAATGAGTTGCATGTTGTATGTTGATGATGGTCTTCTGCAATGATAGTTGAAATGTCACATGTCTACAAGATTTGACCTATAACAGATGCCCCCTAATGTGTGAGGTTAGGAGCGACTTGTATAGATGAAAGACATCATTGTATCTTTCCCTCATCTTGATATTATGAATTGTGATAGTAAGCTTTCAATTGTTGAGAGTAAAGGAATACCCATAGGGAGCAGGTTGGTTGTGACCATTGAAGCAGGTAACTAATAGGTGAGACATAAATAAAAAGATGATTGTTTATACAAATGAGATACACATCCCTATGCTCTTGAAATTTTGTCAAACTAGATTACAATAAGAGGATATTGAGGGGTCATCTCTATGAATTGTTATATACAAGGATAAAGGTGGCTTCGATCCCATCATGAGTAAATGCATCTTGGACTATTGATGATGTTGATGATTCCAGAGGAGAGGAGTTGTTGATGATTGCGAACACCCCACTGGGGTGGGGGACCTGAATAATGATGAAGTTGTCGAATGGAAAATCTACTTATGTCATACATGGATAACTATCTTTAATCATAAATGTGAACATTGCTACCTCTAGAACATACAACTCCCCTTGATGTGATGAACTTGTTGATGTCAAACATAGGGGAGACTACTAAGGTAGAAATAAATGATGACTCTTTTTGCTTCGTTTGAGGTGAAACCTTATTGTGATGAGAAGGGAACCCAAGCTATAATCATAACTGCTTTAACTCTCAAAATAAAGGGATTCGACGTCAATGCGAGCTGAAGTGGGTGGTGAGACAAGGGTCTTATCCTGAGAACCAAGATCATTTTGTAACCAACTATAAGACTGATAAAACTTAAACAATACATGCTAGTAAGCATGGGGCTTATGAATTCCCTTGATTAGAGTAAATCGGGTGACTCGTGTACGAAAACAGTATTCAAATGACAATGCAGGGTGTGATAAGGGTGAATAGACTACAAATTGGTTTCTTTTAGGTGGGTTTTTTCATATGATGACACATGATGAGGTAGTGAATTTGGATGAGAAAACTGAAGGTGTTGACTGGGTGTGGACATAAGTACGTCAGTCAAGGGTGACTGGCGTGTGTTTCCAAACAAATAATATAATGTGATGGGGTTCCCACATTTTGAGTGAGTCAAGGAACCAATTTATACATAAAGAGTTATGTGGATGTTTTATACAGACGAGTAGATGGGTGCCCAATGAATAAGTACCATGTAGAGATTCCCTATTGGGATGATTGAATGATATTTGTGTGTGTAGAGGGTAGGTCCCCTTTATGGTGTTCTTAGAGGTTGTTGATATGGATAGAAATGAAGATGGTCAATTTATCATGATGTGGATGAGAGGTTGTATGTGAATCATGACTGCAACTCGTGTCGGGGAATCTGAGAGGGGGGAAAACAAGATGCAAGGAGATGAATTGTGGTTTTACTTGGAATACATGGTGAATTATCAGATTCCAGGAACTTAATGGTTCGATATCATGGGTGTTAGAATATTAGGGGGTTGTGATGGTGTGCACACACATGGGGGGTTATGATATTTCATGATAATAACATTCTGAGTGGTGATTTCATTTACCAGCAGATGGGGTCCTTATGGATATCAACGGGATAACTGGATAAGTGCAATGTAAACTGAAGAGCCAATACATTGCCTATATGCAAGGTCAAGATTATATACCTATGAGTGGGGCTAGTGCACCTTTTGTCGAGGAGGAATATACTTCCTAGTGAAAATCATGCATACATCATGCAAACACCAAAGCATAATAATGTTGATGATAAGAAATTTTTCAGTGCAAACATAACTGGCAGGAGACTTACAATAACTGGACAAATGGTCGAAAAATGAATCTTAAATGAAGTTTTAGGGAAATAAAACAAATGGTACCGTGTTGAAGAGCTCATGATATCGATAGCGATGATGTTAATGATTTTTCAAACAGAGCTATGTATCTCCCAAATGGGGTTGTTGAAACTTGGCTGATTTGGCCTATAAATAGGGGTGGGGCCTACAACTCAAAAGCATTTATACCGTTCGATATTTTGATGACCTAGGATATTTTTGGTTATTTTTGGGAGATTGGACCAATGGATTTTGGTTCCATGAATTGCAGTTAACTGTCATGTCTAGATCTTGATTTTTGTCGATTTAACTTTTCCTTTAGGTTCCCTAGTGAGCCATATGACCAATAGGAGGGGGTTTTGTCTGATCGCATGGATTTCAAAGGAACAATCATGTAAAAACTTACAAGTATTCCTTTGAGAGCCACACCTCATGTGAGAGATACATGGCTCAACCGCGTGTCTTAACCGTGCGACTGTTCATGGGACAGTCACACAGTTGAATCATGTACCCCTGTGTGGCTTATCTATGCAACTATGGGTCCTATACTTGTGTGGTCACACAATTGATGGAACTGGTTTCCAACGTGGGTAAAGTGCATGGGTATGATGGACCCATGTGGTTTATCATGACTTTTTAGGAAAGAGTCACGTGGTTTTTTGTGATTTTTGGATCTTGGTTTGAGTACTAACATGCTTTCTTGACTTGCTTTTTGGTAGAAATGGTTATTGAGGAACATAAGTGCCACTACAATGCATTGTTGGAGAATGTCAAGAACGAACTTGTATTTCATCAACACCTACAAGATGTAGGGTTGTTAAAATTCGTGTTTTGCTCAATGATGAGGTCCAGTGAGAACCTCATGTGGGAGTTGTTGTGGATGTTGGATTGCCAGCATGGTTATTTTCTAGTTGGAGACAAGAGGGTGATGCTTGAGAAACATGATATATACTTTCTAAGGGGGTTACCAATACGGGGGATCCAGGAGGAGATGCATCCAACCCTAGGTGGTTAGAGGACCATTGACTAGATGGTTACCCAATATTGTGGTGGTCGTCATGGTGCCAAGATTGGTGGAGTCATCGTTGTCTCTTTTTTGGAGGATCTCAAGGTGATGGTGGTGGTGATCATCGTACTTAGAGTGTTGGGGGTCTTCAGGACCTACAAGATTTCTGGTGAGAAACTCCTTTTGGTGGAGCAAGTTTTGGGAGGGGGATGGGTTTCCTTGGAACACTTCTTGTTGACCAATATGCATGCCCTGATGACAAAGGTCATCGCAAAGACGCATATATTCTTTACTTATGGGAGCATCTTATGCTCCTATTTATTTAAGTGGATCTTATCCCTTCATCTGGTAGTGGTGGTGCCTCCAAGGGGGTTGAGGGAGCGTCAAATGCTTTTCTGTAGCACAGTGATTCCCATAGCAGGTGGTGGGGAGGTGACACATGTATTCACACTTCACTACGTGTTAGTTTGGAAACAAAGGATCATAGTGATCAAGCCATATTCATGGAGTGGCATGGATTACCACTACGATCTAGATTTGTCCCCACTTGGAAGCAATGGTTGGGATGCTAGAGGTGAGTATCATGGTCATGTTTATAATCATTTTTGCTTCCATTATCACATATGTATTTTTGCTAAGGTGATGTATATATCAGACTTAATATGTGTTGTGTTTGGCATAGATATTGGACCTATGAGGCCTCCTGGAATGCCCATGGAAGTTTGCATGCCCCATGCCTAGGAGCCTCATCAATGATTTCATTGAGAGGGCAAGGGACTAGCAAGGGAGGGTAGACCAGTAGGCGTCCATGCCCAACAGGTGGTGTTGGACTAGCAGGTGAAGGTGGCCCTATAGGAGTAGATATGGCTTCCACCTTGGCATATCTTAAGCGATGGATGGCCATCCTAGTGGATGGGGTCAATGAGCATGAGTTTGTCGAACTTGATGATTAGCATATGGTTCCTTACCTACAACTTATGATAGGTTTGCAAATGGGGTGGAACACATTGATGCGTTGAATTGTAGTTGTAGGTCATTGGGTGAGAGAAACAAGGTAGGGCCTGCCACCACCACCAACAATAGTAGTAGGACCACCACCACTAGTACCTCATGTGGAGGAAGTGCCCCCATTGGCTATCTATGGGATACATCCTCCACCAACAAGAGATGTATTTATATGATGTGTTGAGTTGTTGAGGTCATTTTTGTACAAGTGAAGGATCCCTTTTGTATATGTATGGATGTGGCCTATGGGAGGCAATTTTTGAAGTAACCCATAAGGAATTTTTTATACACTATCAATGAGGCAGTTGATGTACATTACATATTTCATCACACACACACACACACACCATTTTTTGTGGCTTTCCTGGATTATCTATTTTTGTTTAAGATGCATATTATGATGTATGTGATGTTGTATTCTTTTAGTTGATTATAGTTGATGACTATAGAATAAATTGTATGGTCAAAGCATACATTTTATTTCCTTTGATTGATTAGATGGACTGTCAATGTAATAAATGCCAATCTAGGACTTTATATTTTATTTCCTTTGATTGATCAAATAGACTGTCACTGTAATATGTGCCAATATAGGAATTTGATAGCAATATGATCTACAAAATGTCAACACTCCTAGGGACATGTATGAATTTGATTGTTTCAAAGTGTTGGACTAGGACCTACACTCTTAGGAATTTGTGAAAGGTGTGGATTACATAAACGAAAAACATTGTTAAACTATGTGATGCGGAGTTGAGAATTGAGATGGACGTGAATATGTCGAATGCCAATGTGGATGGCATTGACCAATAATCCAATGTTGACATCTTATTCTACTTGGTTATTAGTGGTCGGATCAAGGCATGCTCCACCTGTGTGGTAGATGGAATGCATCGGGGCATTGATGGCCCAAGTGGTGGATGCGAGATTCTTTGACAAATGACTATCACCATTAGCAAAGGCAATGAAATAATATGCATTGCTATTCATTTGCAAATTAAACAAAATCTTGGTCATACATCATGTTTTAAACCAAGAAAATATTAACTAAAGAAATAAAATTATATGGTCTACAACTTGCTTAATGAAAGGGACAATGCAGATGGTGGGTGGAATGTCATCCAGTGTGTGATGGTTTTGTGGAACCTGTCACATGGTTGGTGGTGCTAGCAACCAATGTGACTTATCTAAGATATATTTTCATGCATTTGCACAGTCGTCCCCATCTTGTGACTATTGGAATAAATTCTTTAGGTACAAGCCAATGACCAAGTTGTTTAAAAAACCTCCTTCGGGATAACCCAACACATATGATCCTTTAGGTAGACAATGCTTGACAAATGTAAGGTCCTTTCCACATGGGGACGAACTTACCCAAACCTATCTTGTTTCCCTTTCAAGCATCGAAGATGAGGAAAATATCACCTTCGCAAAATATGCGAGGATGAACATGGCGATCATAATGGGATTTGGTACGTAGCTTCATGGACTCGTTTGTTGTAATGATTCATGATGCTCCTCAACAAGGTGTTACAAAGAGAGTAATTTCTTCTCTAATGTATATCTAGTAAAAATTCTACCATGGTTTGAAGTGCAGGGATTTGGCATTCAATGGGTAATACTTCTTCGATGCCATGAACGAGGTGAAAAGGAGTGAATCCTATCAGCAGTCTTAACATAATTCATGTATATCCATAGTGTTGAGAATAGCATGTGATGCCAATTAATTTTGTTGTTATTGATTGTCCATTGGAGCATGCTTTTGAGGATTTTTTTGACGAACTATACTTGGCCATTGGCTTGCAAATAGTAAGGGGAGGAGAATTTATGTTTGAACCCTAGTAGGAATGATTAATCTTGGAAAATATCATTTTGGAAATGATTTCCATTTTTATAGACCAATTGGTTTGGTACACCAAACCATGTGATGACGTGGTTAAATAAGAACCAAGTAGTTGTGGCACTGGTGTTGTTGAAAGTGGGAATTTCCTCAACCCACTTGGTAAAGTAATCAATGGAAATAATGGTATACTTATGGCCTTAAGTTGATGTGGGAAAACATTACATGATGTCAATGTCTCACTTATAGAAGGGGCTAGTCATAATGACTAGATGAAAAGGGGCAAGGGGGGCATTGGTTTTTCTAGAGAAGATATGTTAGTTTCCACATATTTTGATGACATGGATGCAATCTTTGAAGAGAGAAGGACAAACGATGGTTGGGGGTACCACTGCGATGGTTGGGAGATCAGTGATGAGCTTGATGAGGGACACAGATTTTTTTCTTTTTGGTGTTACAAACTCTAGATTGAATTATTAAAGAATAACGATCCAACTAGTGAACTTATCATTGATAAGTCATCGAATTAGTATGTACTTCATTGGGTTAGAGTTTGTGATCACTGATGTTTTGTGTAGAAAGATGTAATGTCACAATTTTTTCACTAAGAGGATCACATCCAACGTTAATTTCTGATCAAGGATGTAGTTGAGTGGGGGTCCTGTCAGTTTCTATCTTATGTAACAAATGGCGTGTTCACACTGATATTCATCATTTTGAACTAGGACTCTAGCAATAGAACATGATCATGATTAAATGTAAAGGATAAATCCTCAATTTTCAAAGTTAGGTGGGGATATAAGAGGAGAGTAAGTGAAAGCATTCTCTACTACATCGACAGACATTTGTGCTTCATCTCATTGAAATGGGACTTCTTTCCTTAGAAGACATAGAAATTCCTATTATTTTGTAGCATAATCTGGGACTAAACGATGAAGGAAGTTGGATTTTCCTTTATGGTACACAAATCAATGAGGTGGTCAGTGCATTTATTTTCTTTTTTTGTAGGTCATCAAGGTATGCCAATATGATACACGCTAAATCATTGAAGATGTAGGACATTGCCTGTTGAATGTGGCTCCGATCGTTTTTAGTCCAAAATGCATGATGTGGTAGGAAATGGTTCCCCATGGTGTTGTGCAAGTCATTTTATATTAATCCTACTGACATATCTATATTTGATTGTAGTTGAATATCCATGAAGGACAAGATTCCATGGTTGATGCATGTGTCAACTACTTGGTTGATAAAAGGTGTAGGGAATTTGTCTTTGGGAAAAGATTGGTTAAGGTCTTTGAATTCCATGCATATACATATGTTTCCCTATTGTTTTATCACAGGGACGTGATTTGATACCCAGGATGTGTAAGCTATAAGATAAATGAATCTCTCTTGGTGAGTATTTTCGATTTCTTCCTTGATATTAGGTGCTTTGGAGGGGTGAACATGCCATTGTTTATGTCATACGAGTGATGCGTCAAGCCATGTGTCGATGTGATGTTCGACGATGTAAGGATTGAGACCTGGAATCTCTATGTATTATTAGGTGAAAATAACTGGAAACTCTTGGAATAATGCTTTGTAAGCAATCACCTATAGCTGGGAAAAGGAGGATCCAACTAAGATATTTTCTATAACACCAAGGGTGATTGAAATATCCACTTTTATAGTGGGGAAAATTTTATCTGTATTCCATTCTTGAAAATAATCTATAGCATGGATAGGATTTTTAAACCAATCTATGTGATTGGGAGGGATAAAATCCTTGGTTTGGCGATGGTACATTGTTGAGCCACCTGGGTGTTTGTGTTGGGTATGTCATATTCTTTTCATGTAAATCAACGGTCAAATTTGATAGTCAACTGGTAGCAAGTTGATTGGAATTGAAGCAAATATATGGTAGAATTTTGGTCAAAGTGTCGATTAGTATAGTCAACTGGTCGTTGATCATGTCTAGTTGATAGGGAAGTTGTTGAGCATAAAGCGAGCATGGATTCAACGAAGCTAAACGGGTGATCAACTATGGTTGACTTAGTCAAGTCAACTATAACATAATAACTGCATTCAATTAGGAAGTTATGGATTGACATTAATGAGCAATTAACTCGAGTACCACAAGCTAGTGTATGTGCTTGCATTTATAAATATGACGTAAGGTAGAAGGCTATGTATGCAAGAAGGAAAAGTACTTGTACAAGAGTAGTGAATTCATGATTGAGGTGTAGAAAACTTGTAAATCATTGTTGTAAACATTAGTTAAGTCTGTTATTCATAGCTGAGTGGTAAATCTCACTAGTTTGTTGATTTCCCTGGTATAGGGGTTTCTAGGGTAATTTTTTGTGTACTATGTGTGACTGTATTTTGTTCCATTGTTATTTTTGTTATATGTTGAACTTTAGAATCATCATGCATGCTCACTATAATAGGTATTAGAACCCAATAGTTGGTATCATATCTATATTTGGCTTCAAGGGGACTCTTTTGTTGTTGCATCTTTGGTTTGGTCTTGGATCTGGTGAATACCTAGTTTCTAGAATTATTGATTCACATTAAGAATGGATGATAGTTCGAGGATAGAAATTGAAAAGATTAATGGAAAAAAAAAATGAGCTTTGGAAGACAAAAATGGATGATATCCTTGTGGATCGATAAAAATGGGTTGTAGCCGACCCCATAACCACTCCAATAGGTATGTCGAAGGAATATTAGCAGAAAATTGATAGGAAAACAAGGAGTACAACTCGAATATGTTTAGTAGACTCTGTATAGTTGAATGTCTCAGAAGAATACGTTGCAAAGAAGCNAGTCTCTGTAATATCTCATAAATAGATTCATTCATAACAGTACACCTGTTTTCTTCATAAAAGGATTTCTTTTAGGAATTTAATACTAAAAACAATGTTTTCATCTCTTTGCATTTCATCATAAACATTTCCATGCATTCTGTACAAAACCCTAAGTACAGTTGAAGGTAAATCTTTTATTTTTCAAAAGACAAATAATTTATATTCTTTCAAATACAAATCCTACTAAGATATCTTAGCTTTCTGCCTTTTTAATTTTAACAGTATCGAGACACATAGTATATATTAATATAAAACAAGGTAGATCGAAACCGAATATATCTACTATACAACACCAATAGTATCATTTCATTTATTTATCCTTGATGCATTACTTTATTTTAAAAATACAAAACAACTCTGATTTAGGATGAATGTCCCAAGTTTCAACCCTAGCTAGTTACAAAATAACACTAAGTTAACATTTCATCATTTAGCAAAACGAAACAGAATTTCCAAGACAGAACTTGACTCACACGAAGACTGCCCCTTACAGTTTAATCCTTACAGGCTACACAACCAACACAGGGGTCGAAACCCGTAACTTCTATCATAAAAACTACAACAACATTTGGTATTGGGTAGGGTTTCACCACTAGCCTTACGGCCATAACCCTTAATTAATCAAAACAAATAAACCATTCTCGGTAGGGTTTCCAAAACAAGGCTCACAACCTTTGATAACAAAACATTTTATAACACTTACATTGCATTATTTCACCCACAGTGAAGGGTGTTATCACAAAACGTAAATATTTTAGCAACCATTGATTTCAAGCTTCAATACTAGTCACTAGCTATCCATTCAAATACTTTTTTTTTAACATTTTTAAAACATCGACGAATGCTGGATTGGTTACCAAACAGTCTATCAAAATAACATTGCCGAGAGCTTCCTTCTCTTTAAAAACTTAAAGACTTCAGTTAATCAATACATAAAACCGATAGCATTTATCCCTTTAAAAACGCAATATCCCTAAAGTAAACAACATGAGGTCTAAATGCTAAAAAAATCCAACTGTATTTTATAAACAAAGTTGGGCTTCTAAAACCCTAACCTTTACATTTTACCAAGTACCGAGGGTGAAACCCCTCGAGCAAAACTGTAACTCTTCATCAGTTATAAACACAGAAAAACATTAAAGAGCCCACACAGAGGCAGGTTGAGGATTCTATCCTCCCTACCTTTTTGCCATATGGCTTAAAAGAAGTTGACAACGCTGGTAAAACCAAGCTAAAACCAAGCTAAAACCAAAACCGATTATTCGGCTAAAACCAGACAAGGACCGACATTCTTGCTAGGATGCACCTATAGGTAATCACCGAGTCTTACCAGTTTTCAATCCCAACTTCATCCTTAGTATGGTAATATTTAAAACCCAAACCGAGGAGTTTCCTGCCATAAAAACACACAGTGTGGTTACATTTTAGAATATGAATCTCAAACTTGATTATATGCAGCTACAACATTATTAACTTTTGGGAAATGATAAGAAAGGAATTTCAACTTACATTGCAAAGAAAAGCTTGCTTCTGGACTGAATACTCCTGTAACCGACGAGAACCAGAGTCATATAACCCACTAGTAACTTAGCAATGGAAGGGCTCGACTCTTAGAAGTATACAAGCTGCAGGTCGTGGTATCGAACCTGGGAGAGGTGCCTCCCGAAAACCCTGTTACAAACCCTAGAGTTTCGCAGGGATGTCGGCCTCTCCAAACCCCACTAACTGCAAACAATTGAATGCATAGGTATGCTATTGTCGAAGTAGCTCCCAAGGCAGTTAGGGTATTACCACTCCCAAGAAACACCACATGAAGACAACCACGATGGATGCCAATAAGCATTCCACCAAACTCACCTTAAATGCACTTTAATTATTATAGCTACCATCATACGTGGAGTTTTCCATCACAATCAACTTCACGGTTAAATGATTTGGTCTACAACCATAGTTTAGCTTGGCTTCCTTTTCATCAAAGGTCAAACTATCTTTGCTCAAGTGTACGTAGTACCTGACATCGTAACCATAGTCGATGTTAATGTCTCGTCCATTAAACATGGTAAGACCTTACCACTATAATATAAAAGGGTTACGTATTATGTCTTTAACTAACCCTTGTTAATAGTCATTAATATCGAACCGTTTACATAGAACACCTTTTTATCAAACCCTTTTACATAGTATTTAGACCGTAAAATGCATAACATTAATGTGGCATAGGTAATGTTACAATGATCTTAGGATTATAAAAAAAAAACCAACGAATAGATTAATGAATGTAGGATAGATACAGATAGTATATAGTTGTAACTATCGTCACTTTCAAAGTGGCCATGATAATACTTTTACAT
>NWUY0300008949.1:0-11427 GCA_004151065.3 Larix sibirica | reverse complement strand
TAGTTTCTAGAATTATTGATTCACATTAAGAATGGATGATAGTTCGAGGATAGAAATTGAAAAGATTAATGGAAAAAAAAAATGAGCTTTGGAAGACAAAAATGGATGATATCCTTGTGGATCGCATAAAAATGGGTTGTAGCCGACCCCATAACCACTCCAATAGGTATGATCGAAGGAATATTAGCAGAAAATTGATAGGAAAACAAGGAGTACAACTCGAATATGTTTAGTAGACTCTGTATAGTTGAATGTCTCAGAAGAATACGTTGCAAAGAAGCCATGGGAAAAGTTGGGGAACTTGTACTAGTTGAAATATGCGGTTAACAAGTTGTTTCTTCATAAAAAGTTATATCTTTTGAGGATGAATGAGGGTGCCTCGGTTATAGAGCATCTAAATGTGTTCAACAATGTAATTAGTTAGTTGTTGTTTGTGGATATTAAAATCATTGAGGATAAGAAGTGTATTAGTCTATTGTGTTCTTTTCCAGACTCATGGGATAACCTAGACGTGGCTATTGGAATCAATAATACCACATTGAAGATCGACAATATGGTTGCATCTCTGTTGTCATAGGAGATGAGATGAAGGAACATGGAAGACTTCTACCCACAACGCCCCAATTGTGAGAGGTTGACTAGTTGATAGAGGAAAAGGAAAATCCTTTGGTAGAAGATCAATTTCGAGGGGTAGATATAAGACAAGATCTAAATCACCTGAGTCCGATGATGAGGAAATATTGGCAATGTAGAAAGGTAAGGAATTATAAGCAAGACTATAAGTCGATGGAATTCGAGAAGAGCAAACTATTTGAGGAAGCATAGTTGACTGGAAGTAATCCTTCAATTGAAGAAAAAGGGGATGTGTATTTGGCCTCAACATGTACATAGTCAGAACATGATTCCTTAATTAATCGACGCCTAGTGCATCATTTCATATGACACCACACAAATAACGGTTCTCTAAATATGAGAATTTTGATGGTAGTGACATTCTTCTAGGAAATGATTCACTAACTAGGATTGTTGGACGAGGTAAAGTTCAGATCGATATTAAAATATGGAAGGAGAGGAACTCTTCCAAGTGTGTTGCATATACACAGGTCTGGATCAAAACCTAATTTATGTTAGTAAGATGGGGAATGAAGGAGTTTAGACTGTATTTGATAAATATATATGCAAGATGGTGTGAGGATAGATGGTACTAATGAGAGGAGTTTGGATTGGAATAGTGTATAAGATATTAGGAGGAACAGACACTAATGAATGTGAGGCTGTAGTCTTTTTTGAGTCCAATGATATATCCTCCTATCTAATCGACTTGAACATGTTGTGTCAACATCAGATGAGAGACATTGGTGAGAAAGTACTTTGTGCTATGCACAATAAAGGTATGGTTGAAGGTCTCCCTGGTTGTTCTGAAGAAGTAGAATTCTATGACCATTTCATTTAATATCGTAAACAAAGTCATGTAAGTTTCTCATACAGGGTCAGTAGGGCAAAGGAAATACTGGAGTTAATACATAATGATGTGTTTGTACCAGTATTAGTCCCATCACTAGGAGTATCACATTATTACGTCTCTTTCATAGATGATTTATCCATAATGGCATGGTTGTATTTTTTAGGAAGAAATCTAAGGTCTTTAAGAATTTTCAAGCATTCAAAGATCATATAGAAAATCAAACTGGAAAAAATATCAAGGTGTTGAGAATTAATAACATAGGAGAATTATGTGGTAATTCGTTAGACCAGTTCTGCAAATAACATGATATATCTTGAAAAAACACAATTCCATACATGTCTCAACATAATGGAGTTGCTGAAAGAATTAATAGAACGTCGATGGAGAAATCAGAGAGCATGCTTAGTGGTGCAGGTACCACACAAGAATTATGGGCAGAAGCAATCAACATGAATTGTAACCTGGTGAATAGGTCATCGTCGATGGCTTTGGTCAACACAACTACATATGAGGCATGAGCTGGTAAGAATCAGTCTCTTGCACATGTCAAAGTCTTTGTGCGTTATGCCTGTGTGCATTTCCTAAAGGAGAAAAGAAGAAAACTCAACAACAAGTATGAGAAATGTATCTTCATTGGATATAAGAATGGAATGAACAGGTATAAACTGTGGAATATGGTCACAAGGAAGGAATATTATAGTAGAGATATGATATTCAAAGAAGTTGGAGGTACTTCCAGGGTTGAAAAGGTTAGGAGAGAAAGGGAATCCAGAAATAAAGAGTTTGAAATGAACGACTAAAACCTGGGTTCAAACAAGTCGATTGAATCCGACGAAGAGGTGGAACAATAGACTCCAGTTGACAAGAGGACTGTTCGAGCAAAGAAACAACTTGAAAGGTTTAGTCCACCTGATTTTCCCTCTACTTTTGCGTTATCCACCATTGAAGATGATCCTAATTTAGTAAAGGAGGATATCAACTTGACAAAGGGTAAACTCTGAAAAAGGGACATGGAAGAAGTAATGGAGTCCTTGAGAAAGAATAAAACATGGGATCTGGTCGCATTACCAAATGGAAGGAAACTTGTCAGAAGTAAGTGGGTATTTGAGAAAAAGATGAATGCAGTAGGACATGTCAAGAAGTACAAGTATTGACTGGTAGCAAAGGGATATTCCCAAGTCAATGGAGTCGATTTTTGTGAGATTTTTCCTCATGTTGCATTAGGGTACTAATGTATTTAGTTGCAACCTTTGATCTTGAGATAGAATAGATGGATGTAAAGACAACATTTATTCATGGTGATCTTGAAGAAGAAGTTTATATGAAACATCTTGAAGGATTGACAGTGAAAGGAGAGGAGGAGCTGGTATGCAAGCTGAAGAAGTCTCTCTATGGTTTAAATCAATCACCCAAGACGTGGTACCAAAAATTTGATATGTATATCCAACATCCAGGGTTTGTGAGAAGTCAGGAAAAGTTAATGGTCACTTTATATATGTAATTTTGTATGTCAATGACATGTTGGTCATAAGTAAAATGGATCTAATAAAGGAGGTGAAACTATAACTGTGCTCCAAGTTTTACATGAAGGATCTTAATGTAGCTCATTTCATCCTTGGAAATGAAATAAAGAGAGATCGAGGATATAGAAGGATTTGGTTAAGTCAGAGTAAATATGTTGAGACAAATTTGAAATGTTTCAACATGCATGAGTGCAAAGTGGTCAAGGTACCTATTCTTGTACGAGTTAAGTTATCTATTGAAAGTGTCCTAAAACACATGAAGAAATAGAGTTCATGAAACATGTGCCCTACGCTAGTGCTGTAGGTAGTCTGATGTATACAATGGTTTGTACCCAACCTGATATTTCCCATGAAGTGGGAGTATTGTGTAGATACATGTCGACACATGGAAGGAGCACTGGACTATGGTTAAGATATTTTTTAGGTATTTGTGTCGCACAATGGATTATGCAATATGCTACCAAGGAAAACTTGAAACTGACAAAAAAATATATGTACATGGTTTTGTCAACTCCGATTGCGTTGGAGATCTTGAATGCAGACAATCGACCAATGGATATGTTTTCAAGTTATTTGGTGGAGTAGTCATTTGGATGAGTAGGAGGAAGTCGACCACTGCATTTTTTACTATTGAGGCTAAATACCTGGAAGCCACTAATGCAAGGAAAGAGGCGGTTTGGTTGCAGATATTGTGTTTAGAGGTTGGGTTTAAACAAAAAGTTGTTAAGTTGTATTGTGACAGTCAAAGTGCAATCTTCCTGACAAAGAAACCTGCATACCATTCAAATATCATATTGATGTGCAGTATCACTTTGTGCGAGACATGGTGGAAAACCAATAAGTGTTGTTGGAAAAGGTAGACACTGTGAATAAAATTGCAAACTCATTGACCAAGTTTGTGAGCACTGAAAATTTTACTTGGTATTGGGAATCAATGGGCTTGTTATCCCTGCTTAAGTGAACTAAAGGTCTAAAATCTCATGTGTATGCAAAGAATAAAACAAGTGGGAGAATGTTGGGTGTGTTATATTCTTTGCATGTAAATTGATGGTCAAAGCCGATAGTCAACTAGTAGCAAGTCGATTGGAATTGAAGTTGATAGACAATAGAAGTTTGGTCGAAGTGTTGACTAATATGGTCGATTGGTCGTCAATCATGACTGTTTGACGAGCACAAAGGGGGAATGGATTTGACGAATCTCAATGGGAAATTGATTATGGTTGACTCAATGAAGTCAACTATAATAGAATAATTGCATTCAATTAGCAAGTTATAGATTTCCATTAATGAGCAGTTAGCTTGGGTACAACACGCTAATGTATGTGCTTGCACCTATAAATATGATGTACGGTAGAAGTCTATGTATGTAAGAGGGAAAAGTACTTGTACAAGAATAGTGAGTTCATGCTTGAGTTGTATTGATTTTGTAAACACTAGTTAAGGGTGTTGTTAATAGATGAGAAGTAAAGCTCATTGGTTTGTTGGGTTTCCCTGGTAGAGGGGTTTTTAGTGTAAATTTGTGTGTACTATGCGCGGTTGTGTTTTATACCATAGTTAATTTTGTTATATGTTTAAATATTAGAATCATCATGCATGCTCACTGTAATAGGTATTAGAACTCAATAATTTGTAGCCATGTTCTAGGGTAAGAAGGACTATCAATGATGTAGGTCGTTCCAAGGTGCCTCAAGGATAGTTGCTTCTAAGATCGCCTTGTCAAAATAAAAGAGGTGGTCAAGGAAGGTACTTGGAATTCCTAGTCCAAGGGGGAAAGTGATTGGAATATGGTTGTTCAGGGGAACAACATCATCTATAGGTGGGATTTCATTCATCCTAGATGAATCCATGTCTTCTACCACAACAAGAGTGTATATTGTCATTGCGTTGAAAACTTCTTCTGATGGCGATGGTGATCAGGCGTCATTGGTAGAAAGGAACGACGATAATATATAGAGGATATTAACATGGTCATTTGTATCGTGTGTAGGAGATAAGATCTCTTCTTGATGCAAGGATTATGGGATTTCCAAGGGAGGAAGAGGAGGGTTGTCACGTAATTAATGTCATCTTCTCGAGATGAATAGCTCGTTCTGCATGCAAAATGGGACATTGGAATGAGTAGTGAGTTAAAAATACACACAGGAAACATGGACAAAGAGTGCATGCTCGAATTAGTGTATGAGCGAGGCTCTATGGATGATTGGTTTGATTGAGTGTAATCATGCCAATGTCTATAGGAATCACGTGGGTATGGTGTCTGCATGATGAACACCTTTGATGAGTATTAGTCTCCTCCAATGTCACTACGAATTTTATGGTGGAGGTCTCAAAAGAGATAGCATGTGAGTTATCAATAGGGGGTGCGTTAGACGAATTGTATCTAGTGCATCCCAAAATTGGGGGAGTTCTGGACAATGATGAGTGTAATGACCAAACTGATAACATATGGTGCATGCATGGATAGTGTGTAATGTTTTGTTCTTTGGTTTGGGGGGAGATACCAGAGGGGTAATGAGTATGCCCCCTACTGAGGAGTTATCTATATGAGTAGTGCTTACAAGAATGTTGAGAATGTTCCTTGGATTTGGTAAGGTAGGGAAAAGGTTGGTTGCATGTCCTGATATACTACATAGAGGGCATGTGGGATTATCTCTAGGAGAAAGGGGGTTACTAGGCGAAGTTGGAGATTTTGTCTTTGTCAACTTGGTGCCCCCATTATTGGAACCAGGTGTGACTGGTAATGGTAGAATCACTAGTGATACTGGGATTGGGGGAACTATAGGTGGTGCACTAGCAAGGAAAACCATGGTGAAGTTAAAATGGGCATATGATTTCGGTAAAATTTCAAGATATGGAGGAATTAAAAACCAAACATGTATTCTAAAAGTGAGGCCAGGAAATGTAAGTGTAGCCATGACTGGCCTACCTTGCATGCCCGAGGGGTGAAAAAGAAAGGGGATTTGGACCATTGGTGGTGTTGAAGGATATGGGGGTATGGTTGCTTCTTCTGGGTCGTGGTTTTTTTAGGTAAAGACACAAAGGTAGAAGTAATTGGTTTTTTAGCTTCTTATGTGAAGATGGTACACATAAGACCATATGTAGAGGCTGGGATCGTTGGTGTAGGGATAGTGTATGCCCCCAACAATGCTGAGTCTTTGTAAATGCCAAGACTGATGTTTATGTATGATAGTTTCACTTTTGACCCTAAAGTGGGTAGGATGTTATCTAGGTTAGAATTGGGGTGAGTCTCGTAGTAAGTGAGCTGGTCAAGGGTGACTATTTTACCTTTATGGGGGAACATCATGATACAAAATACATATGATGCAATTTCCTTCATGGAGTACATGTAACTACGGCCCGAGAGGTCGATGTTGTAATCGAGTTGCATGTTGACTACTTCAACATTGAGGAGAACCATTTTGTACCCCAATTCTATGGGAACATTCTGGTACAAGATTTGTGGTTGCGACGATCAACCATCATAAGCACAAAGAGTGATAACGATGGAACTAGGTCAAGTGATCTAATACATTTCCAAACATGGGTTGACATCACATAAGTGGACACTCCTTCATTAACTATTCGTCGATGAATGATGATGTTATTGATGGTGACCAAAATTTGGAAAGCGACACATGAAGGAAATCAAGGCTCCCCATTGCCAAGTTCGAAGGCCATAAGGTGTGAATTAGATGGATCAATTATGCCTAATGTTGAGAGTAATGCCTTCTTTTGGGAAGGGAAATACTGAAGAAATTTGAGAGTGGACATGGCGGTGGGGGATTGGGCCAATTCATTTACAATGATGTAGTTATGCATGACCTTCATGTGATGACTGTGGGAAGTTCATCATAGAGGTGGTTTTGATATCGTAGGGATTTTGTCATTACTAGGACATTGTATCTACAAAGGCCCACTAATGGTAGTGGGTGTATCCTTTCTCTATGGTGGTTTAGGTGTACCATAACCTTTGTTACAAGATTGAATATAGATCATTTTAATATTCATATAGATTTTTTGGGAAGAGCCATCTCCTAGGGAATGAGGTTCTATTTGTTGATGGGAGACAACCCCTTGATTGGAAAAATATTGTTGCAATACTTCTTGTTGTGATGGTGCTATGTTGTCGCTTGGGGAGGGTTGGCACCAGTTTTCTTTCTCGCTTCAATTAGTTGTTGACACTTTAGTATCAAAGAGAAGTGGAGTGTGTAATGGCCATATTATCCACACATGGAACAATGGAATTTGGCTTGTAGGATGGGATCCTTTCCTTGCTTGAAAGGATTGTTGGTCCTTGTGTTTTAGTTTTGATTTCCATCATTATGGTTTTGTTGAGGAGGGGGATTTCCCCCCACCATTGTGGTTGGTTTTGATGTTTGTTCTGTCCTTTCTTCTTTCCTTGATTCTATGGATTCGAGTGATTAGTCGCGTTCAACTGCTCAAAATTTAGAGTTTGTTGTGCAGTATAGGGTTGAACTAGATTTACCATAGCATGAGTCATGGTGTGTGTACTAGGTTACTGTTGAATGGGAAATTTGGGTTGTACATGGGTGCAGGTACATATGGATGGGTGCTCCATAATATGTGGATGTAGGATCTTGTGGCTCTATTGAGGGTGGTGGTTCTGCAAGTTCCATCGGGCTTGCATTGGGAAAAGTAGGACTATATGGTCCATATGTCATTTGTCCAAATAGGGGATTTGGAGTAGTTTGATGGGCCATCGTTTCTTGATGTGCTAGAGGGTTCTAATGTGACATCTTGTATGGAATTGGGCCATGCGGTTTAGGAATTTTCCCTTGATGGAAAACATCCCCAATAAGCCCATCAACAATGTGTGATATGTCAGGAGGGGCTTGATCTAGAGAACGATTTCGATGCGAATTTGGAAGGATTGTATACAAATACCTTGATTGGGCATAGATCAAATCATAATGCTAGGACTTGAGGATGACATATTCTTCATTTTGGGCATGGTAGTTTCCATGCCTTTGGCGATCATGGGGAGGAATAATTTTAGAAACCAATCTAGCAGGAATTCATCTTAGATTATGATTTTGTGTAATGTCCTATGTCTACACCATCTGTGGATATGGTCTGTGATGTGCGTGGAAGTATTTTGCCTAAATTTAGTTAGATTTCCAAACCAAGATCGTGATGTATAGGTAATTGAAAATATGTAAGCAATACGATAGTTGTGTACTCAAAGGTGGAATGGGTACCACATAGTAAGTTGACATACCATTTGGCCACCATCCCTATGAGGGTTCTCTGGAATAAATGAAGGCGAACTGTATCTTTGACTATAGTGTTAGAAGAGCACCATATATAAAATGACATCACATGGTTGGCTGGGTCATATCCCTATTTACCCTCTTTTTAGCAATATCCGAGGGATGTTTGGCTGGCATTTGTGGCCAAGTTGGGTTGTGTTGAATGGGGTCATTTATCATCTTGGATAAGTCTGGGAGATTCAAACTTTCTATAAATGGAAATGTATACAGAGGCATAGGGATATCCATTTGTTGGTATGTATTACTGCCTCAAGGTGATGAGGAGGGTGATAATTGGGGTGTTGATCCTCTACTTGATGGTGATGAGGGTACAACTAAGGAGTGAGGAGGAGATCCTAACATAGTATTTTCGAGTATGGATGATCCAATCACAGATGTCTATGAATGTCACTAGCGTAATGGTCTCCCTCACGAGCTATGGGGATATGATAGTGTAGGTACACTACCTTGAATTGGGGGGAGGTCTTGCAGTCTTTGAGACTGTCAAGTATGACTTAGTTTCTCAATGGTTGTTTTTGTGTGATAAAATGAAGGTAAGGATGAAGGGAATAAAACACAATTGCAAATGAAAAAATATGATAACCAAAATAACAGATGCAATATGGTGCAAGTGTAAAAGTATGTGTCAAGTGTTTGCAAATGGTGCCAAGAGTGGGTTCTTTTTAATTACTTTATATGATATTTGTAATAAAAATCAACAATGAATTTTCCTTAATTGACCTAGCATCCTTTCTCTCAAATTTGTCACTAGGCCTTTCAATAGCTCTCTTATTGGATGGTTATGAACCCACCGAAGATGGCTAGTGAAGGTATGAATGAATAAATTATAACAAGGGGTATTGGGGCTATGTTCTAGAAAAGATGGAAAAATTTCCAATAGCCAATGGAATTTGACTTAGGTGCAAATGCATCCCACAAATGCCACCTAGTGATAATCATAGTTTTTTGCCACTAAAATACCAATGTCAAGTGTGGATAAGTGTTTTGGACTCAAATGGTAAAGTGTTACATCCACAAAGAATTGGGTAGCTCAATTTGTTGAACAAAAACAACTCTGCCTCTAATTTTATGTCCTTAGGAACTGCACTTTCTTATCTAGGTTTGATCATGTAGTAGGAGTTAAAAAGTTCGCTATAATGAAGCAACAACAAATTTTGTTTCAAATGAAGAAGATTGTTAGGCATTATTTGGATGCTTAGCCCAATCAATTCTAGCCTAACTAATTTTTTTTTGTGATGTCCTTGATGAAGGATTTTAGTTGGTTGAGAAATACATTGCAAGTTTATTTTATTAGTGTGAAAATTTGATTAATGGTGTGACAAGAGAGGTATTCCAAACCTTCTAATTTTGTTGAGTCATCAAGATCACTTGTAAGTGCAAGATGAAGAGTGTACTCAAATGGAAGGAGTCTTTAGGTCCCTTGGTGCGTAATTCAAGTGAGAGATTTGCACATGTGTTTGAAAGCAAAGTGAAGTGGAAATTTTCAACTAACTTATGAGAATTATAAAGAAAATAGATATGAACATTGATGTTCCATTACTCCTCCTAATTAATCTCTAATTGTGAATGATGTTTGCAAAAGACAACTATACCAAGCTTTAAATGTGATAAGGAAGGTATTTCAATCCTTCCTCTTTTTTATTTATTTATCAAGATCACTTATGAGTGCAAGACAAAGAGCATACTCAAAGTGAGAGGAGTCTTTAGGTCCCTTGTTTGTGTGTAGAAGTGAGCTAATCTAATTTTTCTTTAAACAAGAAATATCCAAGAAGCAAAGAGTGTGAAACTAATGTAAGTATACTCATTTTTCCTAGACTAATAGTTTCCATGAAAAACAATGTATGATGATATAACCTACTTCTAGTGAGAGCTAGGAGGTTTGTTGGGGACCTCAAAGCCTTTGCCTAATAGTTGTAAAAAATGAATTTTTACTTCCTAGTTAAGCTATGTTATTTGATTATTAAAGAAGTAAAAACATCTTTTTAGTTGTTAATTAATTCTTTAGTATGCATGGGCATCCATTGAGGCTACAATTTGTAGTGTAACTAAGAAAGAAAAACTAAAAAAAATGAACAACCATGTGGGTTTTTGAGACTTAGTCATGTGGTTGTGCAGGTAGAAAGTTACATAAGCCACACATGTTTGTCGCACACGTAAATGATTGAATACTTGCATTGTTTGTGCAGCTATAGAAGATAAATTCATGCAGTTTCACGCAAAACAGACACTGAGAAACACACGGTCCGAAAGTTGGATGGAAGTGGGCCTTGAGCCTGCAAGTCCCGTTGGTTAGAGAAATGAACATCAAGAGTATGATCCTAAAAAACACCGCAATTCAGTTACCAAGTAAATGAAAACCTATAGATAAGAAAACTAATAAAAACAAATAATGGAGTCCCCAATAATGTTTTGGGAAAAATGCCCCAAGAGTGAGCAATGCTCCCTTATCCTTACAGTTTGTAACAAAGTAAACAATGTAAGTGATGATTAGTAGACCATACACTAACAAGCTAAAGCAAAACTCAATAAACAAGGATGTGAATAAAAGATTGACAAGTGCTAATACCATAAAAACAAAGAGAATGAGTTAGATTCAACCATATAGTATTGTCCAATGGAAAAGCTTGAATACAAATGGTGCCACCTAGAAGAATGAAGCTCCAATGGTAGCCAATAATCTCCCTTAAGGATGGGTCATTTTGAACTCTTTCAAATTTCTTACTAACTAACTTGTAATGATGAGGAGAAACGTCACTTGCTTCTTGAGGAAGAAGTCAAAGGGAGATTGGAATTCCAAATGGTGATGAGAATGTGTGTGAAATATGAGCTCTCATACAAATTCTTTGTAACATGACCTTGCTCTAGATTTCTCTTGTTGAATGCATGCTCATGGAATTCTTTTATAGGCCAAATTGAGGTCTTGAAACATCTAGTTCTAATTTTGAATGCTCCATCTCATGAAGTGGTTCCAAGGATACAAGCATGGGGCTATTGAATGCTCCCAAACATGTGAAGAGACCAATATGAATTCTTGGAGCCAAAAATGTTGTTATGAGACTTGAATGCACTGTAGAGAATTAATGGTCTATCCATTGGTACAACCGTGAGGGTTTCAAGACTTTTCCCGCACGGATCCATGCGGTATCTA
>NWUY0300008948.1:19369-44204 GCA_004151065.3 Larix sibirica | reverse complement strand
AAAAAAAACCCATAAGTTTAGGACCCAAAAAATCATATAAAATATTAGAAAATTATAACAAATTTCCCTAGCTAAAGAACCACATTGAGCCAATGAAAGAGGTGGATGGGATCCAATATCAACTTGGATCAATAGGTTCCACTAAATTCCAAATCATTTAAACGAGAGGCTAAGCCACTACTCTCTCTTTCCCCCTCAGATGGGAATGACTTTCAAAGAGGAAAATATTTAATTAGGTGACCTCGGGCCTGGCATGTAAAACAAGCATTTGGAATATTTTAGTAGTAAACCTTCTACTGACAAACACCATCAATTGTGCACACAAATATAAGAGGATGAATCTTACACTTCATGATATTCCTTGATATTTCAAAAAAGAATCTTAGAATAAATTTCTTTGNTGGTCCTGGCCTTTCCGCATCTGCAAGGACCTTTCCACATCCGCAATGCGAATTCCATATTGCGGATGTCAGAAGGCCAACTTCCATAAGACTAGTGTATTGGATTTCCACATTTCTGCATCTATAACACGAAATGTGGATTGCGGGAGGTAACTTTTCTCGAAATGGGGATTTAGGATTTCCGCATTCTCGCATCTGTAATGCGGAATGCGGAGGATGGTTTCTCCCGGGTTAACAAACTGGTGTTCCACACTTCTGAGATCCGCAATGCGGATTGCAGATTGCGGAAGTCGGATATTTATGGAGCTATGAATTGGGCTTCCTCCTTTTCGAGTTCAGCAATGCAGATTGTGGAAGTCGGAACAGGGATTTCTGCGGAAGGGCGTATTTAACAATTCAGCTTCCGAATCTGACTGTGGGTTGCGTATTGGAGAGCATTTTGGATTTTGGATCTGAGCACATTGCGGTTGTGTATGAAAATGAATGAATTTGGACAAAAAAAGAGATGCACCAGAGGGTCTCCCATATCCCCTGAAGGCCATCACAGAGGTTGGGGAATGTGACAAGGACGTCTTCCACAAAGAGTAGGTAGGTTATCCAGATAATATATGTAATTTTTAGTCCCAATAACTCACTGGATCCCATCTTTGTTTTTAGTAGTAAACTCAGTCCTTCGATGATCAGAATGAAAAACCATGGCGACAAGGGACAACGCTGTCATATTCCCCATGAATTGTTGAAAAATTGGGTAGAAAATCCATTAACCAGGATCTAATAGGCAACAAATGATATACATCCCATGATCCAGTACCGAACCGCTTTAGTAGCCAGACCAATCTGTAGGAGAACTAGTCTTAAAAAGCTCCAATCCACTCGATTGTAGGCTTTTGCAAGATCTAATTTCAAGACCACCATCTTCATTTTTTTTGACTTGGATGAGTGAAGGCCCTCCCAAGCTATCCCAATAGCATCCCAAATATGACGATCCGCCAAGAAACTGAACTGCTCCTTTGAAACAAATTTTGAAAGAAAAGGTTTGAGTCTACCTGCAATAATTTTTTAGATGACTTTATAAATAAGGTTACACAGAGATATAGGTCGGAAGTCACTGAAAGCTTGAGGATTATAAGTATTTGGTATGAGAGTAAGGAAAGTTGCATTTGTGGATCCACTGACCAAGCCAGTTTTCCGAAACTCTTCAACCACCTCAAGTAAATTAGGTCCCATTAAGTCCAAAAATTACAGGAAAAAATCTACCGTCCAACCATCCAGGTCTGGACTCTTATCTTTTGCGAAGCCTTTGATGACCCCTAACAATTTCGAATGAGTGACAGGATCTGCTACACTTTTACCTTATCTTATTTGTTTTTTAAAATATATTGGTAGAGGAAGAATATCTTATTTGGTTTTTAAAATAGCTTTAAAATGTATGATAAATTTGTGTGTATGTAGTATATGTAAGATATTTTCCATGTATGTGTGTTATGTATATGTATTATATACTTATAAAACGATAACCTTCTAGCCGAATAAAAAACTATCTAGCAAGTGACAAAATTGAAAGCAAAGAGAAAATTGTCTCATAAAATAAAAAATAGTTCATAATACTAAGAGAAGTACAAAAGATAACACACCCAAACAAACTTAAAATAAAAATATATCGATAGTCCTAGATGAGACTAAGGGCCCACTTTGGAATTCCTCTTCACTAATATAATTTTCAAGCATATGAAGTCCCTCTTTGGAGAGGGAATCAACTTGCATGTTATACTCCCAGTAAACACGAGTTAAGAATATCACTTGAAACTGATTAGAAATATATCTTAGATGTGAGACCAAGGAATGGGGACCCGTACTTTGAATTTTTTTATGATCCTTCATCCATTGGTAACGATCATATAATCCCCAAATACCCTAAGGTGATGGATGAATTTATTCAAAGAAGATTTCATGAGGAACAACAGAGCCTTGAACCCACCATTGTTAGTTATTCCTATTCCCAAATTATTCTCAGCTACAAAATAGTGGGACTTAGAAAAGTAGAGCACAAAATAGAAAATATTAATCCATCCAAATAGGGCCTTTGTAAGCCCCATCAAAGAAACACAAGGAAAATGATTTGTTAATGGAAATATCTCCCATAAACCTTGGGAATTTAACAATGTCAAAGGCATGGAAAAAATTAAGTAGAGAAGGAACCTAAGTCGAGACATGAAATGGAGGGATTTGTTTATCTTCAAATATACAAGAGTTTCAAGAAATCCAAAACCCCTATATTACTAAGTATGGGAGAGCCTATTTTTTTTTAATATCCCTTCTTATAAACCATTCCTTAAAATTCTCGTCCACAGACATTTTCAGCCACAAATTTGTGAGACCGAGGTTATCTGCAACCTCTTTCTAGACTTGCATTAAGAAAGAAAAATCCATAAAAAGATGAGACGTAGTCTCATTTTGATATTTGAACAAAGAGCTTCCCAAGTCAAGCCTCTATTCTTAAAGGTCAACCACATGAATAAAGTGCACTTAGTTGGAACTCTCAACTGCCATAGCTTAGAACACCACCAAGAAGCCTAAACAACATCATATGGTTGTAGAGATAGATGGCCTAATTTAGCTGTGTAATCCCCTCTTTCTTTGTCATAGCCCAACGTAGTTCATTTGGAGTATCTTTAAGATGATTGTGGGATTTCCTTAACTCAAGAAAAAATTCTCCTAGAACTGCCCCAATTGGGATTCCATACCTAAATCCTGAGAGGAGATCCATCCTTGATACCAAAAGGTAGTGTCTTGGGGCCACACGATGATGTTAAGATTAAATATTCCCATCTCTTGGAGATAATTGACAAGAGCATCAGGAAGGAAAATATCTTGCTCGAAGTCAATAATTTCATCAGTGCCAATCTTGACCTAAGACCCATTTCCAACTTTCCAAGCCAAATAATGACCATTAATCATTGAAAAATCTCTCAAGATAAAGCTTTCCATTGATTTGAGACATTGTTCACACTCTTTCTTTCCATCCAAATTCAATAAAGAAAGGAATTTATAGAGATGTATTTCTAAATGATATCCTTCTCCACAATATATCTTTAGTTATCAATTGCCAAAGAGACTTCGTAGCAAGAGAACACCCAAATAAGTGGATATATTTTAGGTACTAGCCCCCTTGTTCCTTAGGGGTTATAATTAGTTTCCATTTGTCTAAATGGGATCCCAAAAACACACTACTACCCTTCCATAAATAATTGAAGCAACACTTTATGCTTTTTGCGAGAATCCCCTTAGGAATATTAGTAAGAGTATGTCAAAAAATAGGGACTGTTTCTAACATAGATTTAATTAAAACTAACCTAATACCTATGGAGAGCCACCTATTGCATCAAAACACAAACCTCTATTTAGTTCTTGACAACAATCACCACTAATCTTCCTTTCCATAATTTTTAGCTTTTATTGAAATTCCAAGGTATTTGAAGCCTTCATCCAACCCTTAGAGTGGGAAAGGGTAAATCCCTTCCACTCTTGCCTCCAGAACATCATGTTGGGAATATTGTTGTCATTGATGTCAAATACAAGGGGATACTATTGATCTCCAAGATGAAGATGAATATTGTTGATTATATTATTGTCATTGATGTCAAAGAAGATTGCAGATAATGATTATGGAAAAATGAAGATAATGATGTGCACCCCACTTACCCACTTGAGGAGGAAAGCAAACCAAAGAAATATGAAGAAACCACACAATAGGACCACCTTGAGGAGAATATGGACACCATGAAATAGTAAGGATATATCCTAACCATGATGTTTAAATGAAGACCCCACTTGCATAAGGAAAGAAAACCAAAGAAATATGAAGAAACCACACAATGGGACCACTTTGCGGGCAAATGAGGATTCCTTGCAATTATGAGGAGGAAACATAACCATGCCCTTGACAAAGGGAGGGGTTGGTTGGACTTGAAGACATTGAATATAAGGTATGTTCCCACCTTGTAAATAAATAGAGGGGAATGAAGGGGTAAACACCCCCTTGTGGATCCTTGGAAATAGGTCGACCCTAAAAGAAGAAGGATCCCCCAAAAGAACCCTATAAAGGTATAAATAAGAGGAGCACCGATCTAATTTCATCATCTCATCCTCACTTGAGTTCCTGTCTTAAGGAGGGTGAAATTCTTAAGAGAAGGGAGAGAAGGAAGAGAGAAGAGAGAGAAGGAGAACTTGTAAGGATCCTTTCAGAGGTGTTCTCTTGAGAATTTTTTGGGATATTTGAAGATTCTTTTTCTAAGGGTTTTCTAAGGTCCTATAAGGAGGATGATATGCACACTTATGGAAGAGGAAATATTGAAGATGTGATCTATTATTCTTGGATGAAAATTTCATTGTTGGGAAGAGTATTTTATAGTTTTCTTTGAGATGTGATATTGAAATATTTTCTAAGGGTTCTTCTCTAGATGAGGCTCATGTAGAAGGTGACCATGTCAAACTTTGGAATTGGTTTGAAGATGATCTCATGACAAATTGTGGACTAGATCCGAGGCAGGATATGAGGCATATTTGTGGCAGATATGAGGCAAGTTATGAAGTATATTTCAAGCATATCCGAGGAAGGATATGAGGCATATTTGTAGCAAATTATGGAGAAGATGTGAGGAAAGTTATGAGCAGATTTGAAGCATATTGTGGAGTAGATATGAGGCATGATCCGAGGTAGATTTGAATCAGATTATGGAGCATATCTGAGGCAGGTTATGAAGCAGATTTGAAGCTAATTATGAGGTAATCGTTGAGGTGATTATGTCAGTATTCTTGTACCTGATTCTTCAATAGGTTGGTGCCTACATCTTATTGAGTTGGTGCTTAGTTGAGGATATTGGTGTCTCTAGTATGTTGGTGCCTTCATGAGTTGGTGCTCAATTGAGGAGATTGGTGTCTCTAGTAGGTTGGTGCCTAAATATTGTTGAGTTGATACTCACTTGAGGAGATTGGTGTCCCCAGTAGGTTGGTGCCTACAAACTTTGTAACAACAAGTTGGTGCCTACATGAATTTATAAAGATAAAATTTTGTGGTTTTCTCTCGAAAGGGTTTCCACGTTAAATTATGTGCATTGTGATTTGATTTTATGTGTATTTACTGTTTCAGAGTAAATGAATGGTTGATGAATGTTTAAAGTAATAAAAGGTATCTTATACTGATTCACCCGCCCCCTCTTAATATAAGCATAAATTCAACAATTGGTATTAGAGTAGGTTCCTTTAGAAACAGTCTAACCACTAGAAGGTAGATCTTGGGAGCACACATGGATTGGCAAGAAGGTTTCTCTACAAGCAAGGCTCCGTTGTTTGATGAAACGAACTATGCATTTTCGAGCATAAGGATGTGAACATAACTAAGGGCTGTTGGATTTAATATTTCGCAATTAGTGGTGGTTGGGTATATAGCTTCAATAAAACCACCAACAGATGTGGTTGGAGAGAAGCTTACTGAAAATAATGCAAAAAGCTCTGAATGCCATTTTATGTGGTCTATCAAAATTTGCGTTTTTCAAAGTGATGCATTGTGAATCAACAAAAGAAATATGGGACAAGCTTAAAATTATCTCTGAAGTTGATGACAAGGTTAAGAAGGAAAAGCTCCAAAATCATAGAGGATAGTTCGAGGGTTTGAAACTGAAAAAAGAAAAAAATGTTGTAGAATATCTCCTCCATGTGGATGAAATCAATGCCATTAGAGGACTTGGTCAAACCGTTTAAGAACGATGATTGTACTGAAGGTATTAAGGTCAGTCCCCTTAAGGTTTGATACCAAAGTCTCTTCCATTGAATAAATGAAGGATCTTGATAATTTGGCAATGGATGAATTTCATGGGATCCTCATAGCCTATGTGATGAGAACTAAAAATCCAATATGAAAAGAAGCAACTTTCAAAGCATCAAAGAAGATAACGAGGACACAAATTTGATGATTAATCCAGTTAGGAATTAGATACAGAGGAAGCACAATTTGTGAGAAAGCTATATAGGGGATCAAGAAAATTCAAAGGTAAACCACCTTTTAAATGCTTCAATTGCGTTAAAGTAGGACATTTTTCCTCAAAGTGTATATATGCATAAGGAGAAGATAGTGATGACGAAGAAGAGAATAAAAATAAGAAAGGAAACAAACCTCATATAAACAAAAGAGGAAAACCTGCTAATAAGAAAAAAATTTACTCTAAAGAGAATAGTGGTGATGGATATGATTGCAAAATTAACAAAGAAGATATTTTCTTCATATCCATGGATGCAAAGTCTACTGATAAATAAAATGAAGATAATCAGAAAGAAAAACCAGATTTAGAATAAGAAGAAGAAATTTATGGATAAGTGAATCTTGAACTAGAACTTGCCAGTACCTTAGAAGAAATAGATAGGCTAAGTAAAAAGAATATAAAGCAGATGAAAAAATTGCAGAAATATGGAAAGAAGGATCATGATGAAACATAAAAGAAAATTGTCATCCTAAAGACTCACCTAGAAGAGGAAAAAATGATAGAAGAAGTAGTGAGAAGTTTGCTCAAGGAAAAATAAGAAATCCGTGAGAAGCTTGAGTTTGAAGTTGTCTCTTTAAGAAAGGAATTGGAAAAGTCAAAATCTCAATTACACATAAGTTTGAAGAGCACTGAAACTTTGAATGAGATTCTCAATTGACAAAGGTGACCATTCATGAAAATAGGTCTTGGCTATGATGAGAATCAAAAGATCCCCGAAGAAAATGAAAGAAAGGAAAATGAAGAAAATATTAAAAGCTATGCAAATGTTCTCAAAGGATTCATCATCAATGAAAGAAACAACAGAGGAAATGATGACCAACAAAAACCTAATTCTTCTCACAAGAGGAACAAGAACAAGTTTAGAATATCTATTCCACCAAGAATGTCTTTCACAAACCAGTACTAAAATCTCTTCCTTGGCTATTGTTTTTCTTGCAATAATTTTGGTCATAAGGCAATACATTGTAGAGCTTATGCAACAAGTGGCAATGTGATAAACATAAATGGAGTTACTTATAAAGCCTCAAAGAATGATTATGTGAACAACAAAACCAAAATTGATCATGGGTTTGCTGACATAAACCAAAATTCATTTTCTCCCCTACTTGATTACAATACTGAATGCTACAAGTGCAATAACTATGGGAACATAACTCGTTACTGTAGAAAAAGCATAGTGGGATATTCTAAAAAAAATAGAGAAGAATATTTTTTTTCCAAACATAAAGAAGGGTATTCTAAGACTTGGAAGCAAAAGGAATAGAAAAAGGAAGAATGTGGAATTACACTCTATGCTCAAGATAAAGGGAATTAATTGTACATTGGTAGTCGATGTTCAAAACACATGAGAGGGTATTAGACCAAGTTTCTCATGTTAAAAGAAGAAAAAGGAGGCAATGTTACTTTTGGAGGTAATGCTTCTACATAGATAGCTGGAAAATGTATTGTTAGTCTTGGTAATGGAAAGACTAAAAAACATAATGTCTTGCTTGTTGAAGGGATAAAGAATAACCTTCTAAGTGTATTTCAAATGTTTGATCAAGGTTACAATCTCACCTTTCATTCTAAAGGGTGTGAGATAACAAAAGCAGATTTAGGAAGATTAGTGTCAAATGCAATCAGAACCTCAAGCAATGTATACATACTTGATGAAATGAAAGGAAAAAAACTTGTAAGGGAGTGATATCCTCTCATCTTTCTAGTAAGTGCTTGAGGAGAAGCAAAATCTTGGGGGGAGAATCCCTTTTCCTTTCATATAAAAGGGGGATATTTATAGACAAGAAAATAATTGAAAATGCAAAGAGAAACACAAGCTGAAGGGGAGTTACCCTTTTCCATTGATGTCAAAGGGGGAGAGTTGTCGATAGGAGGATAGTTGTAGACAAGGGAAGAATTGGAGACAAAAGGAGAGTTGCAGACATGGGGAGTTACTATAGGATTGGTGCAAATTTGACTAAGGGTTTGGAGTATATTGTTGGAAATATTGATGTCATTGATATCAAAGACAGGGGGATATTACAAATGTCCAAGATGAATATTGTTGAAGATATTGTTGTCATTAATTTCAAAGAGAGGAAAATTGTAAATGATATTGATATGCAAGAAGACGCTAAGGTGACAAATGAAGATAAACAGATGAAGTCAAGATGCCAAATGAAGATAAAGAATGTTAAAATAGCCCTTCCAGAGTGTTAGCTTGGCCCTATCATAATATTGAACAGTGTTACGTTGAATCTTTCAGTTTTACAAGTCATGCCATAAAAGTGACTTAAAACAGTATAAATATACATAAATGCGGCACATTTTTCAAGGAGAATCAAGCAAGATTGGATCTGAAATAAGGCAATGTGCACTTTATGAGAGGGAGGCAAGTTTGGATATGTTTTAAGGGCCGATTATAAGGTGATCTTGTGACAGTTTTGGAGATGTTTTAAGGGATGATTTTGAAGCATATTTGAAGGTGATATTGTGATAGTTTTGGAGATGTTTTAAGGGCCGATTTTGGAGCATATTTGAAGGTGATCTTGTGACAAGTTTGAGACTGCTCCCAGACTAATATGTGACTATTTGTGGTGCAGATTTCAAGGATATTATATCAACATATTTTTGAATCTATTTGTATCTTGTTGAGTTGGTGTTGAGCTAAGGATATTGGTGTCTCCTGTAGGTTGGTGCCTACACAAGATCTTGCTAAGTTAGTGCTCAACTAAGGAGATTGGTGTCTCCTATAGGTTGGTTCCTAGAAAATGTATAACAGTAGGTTGGTGCCTACATAAATTTATACAGATAAATTTTCATGGTTTTCTCCTGAAAGAGTTTCCACATTAAAATTTATGTGCTATGATATGTTTTTAGATGTGTTTACTATTTCATAGTTAATGAATGGTTGATGAATGCTTAGTTAAAGTAAAAATAAGTTTTATATTGATTCATCCCCCCGCTTAGTATAAACATAAGCTCAATAATGCTCAAAAGTGGATTTGTAACTACAAGTTACATTGATTTGTTGAGGATAATCATGTAGCACTTGGTGAGCATGTGTATTTTGCTTAGGGGATGAATTTTTGAGAATCACTAAAGAATTCATTGATTCTACAAGGGCCTATGCATTTCATCTTGGAACAAACAAAACTTCTTTGATTAGTTAAGGATACGACACTTCATGATATTTTTTATTAATAGTGGAGAACATGTTTGGATTTATAATGAGTGGATGCAATTGAATGGTTCCTTTACTAAATATATTTTGGAGAGGACACTTGATAAATATTTTATGCCTTTTGTTACTTGAATTGAAATGTTGTTGTTGGAATTGAAAGTGGAGACTGTGGAATTTGAAGGAGAGAGGAGAATGAAGAAGTAGTTGGTACAAACCTTGATCCTTATAATTGTATTTGTAATAGGAACATATGTAATAAATGCAGTAGGTTGTGGATGTTTCATAACAACATATGCTTGGGCATATAGTTGTAGGCTCTTTGTAGGATTGGTGTCATATGCATGTGAATGTTCATATGTTTGTATATGAATGACATATTATTGTAGGAATTGTTTAGGAATGTGTACCTCTAATTATGTTGTTCACATGTATAAAGAGTTGAAGGCATGGGTCATTAATTTTTTTTGACTCCATGTGATGGGATTAATAGGGATATGTTGCAATGATTACCAAGTAAAGTTTAAGGGGGTAATTGTTAGTTAAGATAACCTTCACATGGTCAAGGTTTTTTGACATGTGGTTTATGCATTAGGTATTAGGTTACCATTATCTTATTAGCCTTTGGTATCTATGTTGAACCTTGTTCAGAGGGTTAAGTACACCATTTTAATATCCTTAAGTGGTCAATTTTATAGATTGGACAAGGTTAATAGATATATCTATTGAAGTAGTTTCTTCCCAAATTTGGGTTTTCCCACTATATAGATTTGGTCTTGATATATATGTGCACATATTAGTTTTATCTCTCTCTGTTAATTTTAACATATTTTCACAATGCTCACATAGAGTTTAAGGTAGTTTTAGCATCTTATTGAGCTATGGCCAAGCTCATTGTAATTATAGCACCCCGAAGGTGGTTGAATGCCATCATTCCTAGTGTTATGTGCATCCTATTTATAATTTTGACTGCAATTTCCTCTTGTATTAGGTTCTACTACAAAAATGGACTTCTCAAAAATTTATACCAAATTTGATAAATATTTGAAGTCTTAAGTATATTTAGTGTTTACTTGAAAACATTTACAATACATTGTTGAACTATTGCACTTTTGCAGTAAGTGACGGTGATATGGGTTATGCCCTTGTTTTTATCATAATTCACAAACTCCTACTCTCACAACAAGGGATTTGTTACAATGGTTCCATATCATTGAGACATGAGAAAATGATGATGTAGATGACCTTTGGTTTTATCAATAGTAACCAGATTACTTTTCTTGTTGGATATTTTCCCTTAGCCAATTCTTCGTTTGCTTAGACAACATTGCTAGCTAACTCCTATAGTGTTCCATGTAGGATGAGAATCCCATGATTGATGCATATTCCAACCTTCTAATGGTTCAATCCTCATCTAAAATTCTAAATTCCCTCATTGATTACTCAACCTATACTACAATATTGGAGTACACCTGTGAGGTAACAATCTATGATAAACCATTAATTGTGTTGAACACATTATATGGTTTAATTGAGTCAAATAAGAAATACATAGAACCATTGACCATACTCCCATATATTTTATTTGATTATCTGCTTGATTTTTTTCAATTTGGCAATGCTTCGTTGCTTGGAATTTGGTTTTTGGAAGTATTTTATGAAGTCTTGACACAATTGATATAACATTTGGACTAGACCAATAGGGAACCCTACTTGTCCTCAAACTTGGGAATCATCAAAATCATAAGGGACATGGTAGAGCAATTATATTTGGACCTCCCATAGTTACGTTCACCACTACTAGACAAAAGCAGTGGAAAAAATCTCATAGCTTCCCATAATTACACTAAGACTATTCATGGTCACTACAACATGTATGCTTTAATTATGAATCACAACAACACTTACGCTATGCACAAAAAAAAATAACAAGGATTTTCTCAATAACAAACAAGCCCAAAAGGTGGGATAAATGATAGATTGACATCATTGTTACTTTGATCTACCTTCTTCTCAGCAACATAACATTCCACATACCAAAAGCACTAGTGCAACATATATTTCAACATATTTGTATCTTGGTTCTCTACTCCAACGAATCTTGTAACAATTTTAAATTCCACAACATCACTCGACATATTCACCTTTAATGGAGTATTCACATTGCCTACTCCATTGCAACTTTTCCAACTTAGCTCCATTGAGGTTCCATACAACTTTTCTAATGCGACTTCCTTCACCATCTATGCAAGCATAAAATCTTAGGAATGATCTTCAGATCTGACCAAATATCCTTTATACGATTATTTGATCCTCTGCATCATTCAACATTTAAAATGCATCTCGATACTATGCTTTCTCATGTGGGAATCTTTGCTTGCATGGATTCTTCTCATTTGTTCCTGCCACCATACCTCCTTCAATTTTGCACACTTTTGATAACATTTTTGTGTGAGTCTTCTATAGTCAAAATTAAGTTAGTTTAAGCCGTGGACTCCACCATCAATTCTTCCTATGGATCCACCCTCAATTGTGAAACTTATACTTCTATGTCGACAAGGTTAGGTAGTAGAGCTCATTTTACCAACAACATTTTGATCTAGACTTCAATTAACCTTCCTTGAGGTACTTTCTTGAAAATATATAACGATTTAATTAAATATTGATAACATTTTGCAACAAATTCCAAGGCATAGCCTTCCACTACACCTTTAATCTATAAATTCACAACTCTATCCAATTCATCAGCATGCATGCTAATCCTTAATAGATTTGTAGCATTCCAATTGACTCTTACATAAGGACACCAACACAAAGGTTGTTCTGTTAATATTTTTAGCCATTCATAAAAAATTATAGGGAATTTGGCCCAAAATATATCATATAAGCACTCAAGTAGGTACTTATCCTTAAATATTTCAATTTCTTCATCCAAATACATGCAAATCCATGTATATGTATGTTAAACTAGCATTGAAGCATTAATTTTGTATGCCAAACCAGTCTTGAAGCATGTCATTTTCTCTTTTATAGACCTACGTTCTTTAGAGGTTATCCAACAAAGGTTCGATGTACTATAAGATATTGACATTTTCACCCTTCTAGAAGAAATAGGTTTTGCTGTGTGCAAAGAAAAGGGAAATGGAAAAAAGTCATCTAGTTCGTTAACCTTTATTCTTGATCATTTAATAATAATAAAAGCTATTCATAAACATGAAATGTAAGGATGAAAATATTATCTAGGTCACAAACCATAACAAAAAGTAAGCATGTATCCCTTGTAAATGCATTATATTAGCAAAAAATGTAGTACATATATGCCATTACCTTACAAAATATACACTAGAATGAAGAGATCTCATTATTAGCCAACAAGCTAAACAATTAATCACTATTTAACTAGCATATGAACATAAGCTGAACATCTATATATAACCTTATTGAGGTAGTTAAAAAACATTCTAGATGAATCTAGAAGTGACCATTGTAATCCATTAAGTACAAAATGCGCTGCACCTTTAATCTAGGATGCATGGTCTTCTAGATTGGTGGCTTTGTGGATGGACTAACATGTACTTAGACTAAATTTGCACCTCTCTCTTCACTAGCCACATATTTAGGATTACATTGATTATGGTTTTTATTAGGATGCCATCTATATTTGTGGAATTGGTATTTGTATTATCGAAAAAAGGTCAAAACTTAACCCTCACAAAAATATTGCACTACCATTTTATTGGGAAAAGAGAGTTCAAAGTATTGTGAAGTCTCTGGCATGATAGAATTCCACTTTGAATGTGAAAACTTGGGTTTACATTTCTGCTACAAAGAAAAATATTCAACTTAAGGTGGGGATTCTCTTGGAGTAACAATCATTACTCTTCAAGGGTATGCAACTCCATGATTATCATTTGTTTTTTCCTTGGAAATAAATGCCCTAGAAACTCCTAAGCACTTCCCCTCATTACAAGGATGGTCCTCAATGTGAGTGGGAATCATAGAATTAATGCACTTGACCTTGTAGCAATCAAATCGAGGACCTGCAGAACATGCCCAATTACCAACAACATCCTAGAAATAGTGGCACCAATTGATTGAGCTAACCCTTGGGGATATGATTATTTCTTTTACATGAATATAGCATTAAAAAGGGTTCCACCTTACACTTAATACTTCAATTTTTTTACATGGAGGTGCCAAGTATGAGGGGTAATATCCTTGATTGGTCTTCAAAATTCCACAACAGTTGGGGTTATCAAGCATAAGGATCCCTCTTTTAATGAAGCTTTCCTTTTTTGGGGGGATTCTTAGTGTAATCCATAACCTATTCCAAGATTCTTGTTGGAATCGATTTAATACTGAGAGGGGGGGTGAATCAATATTAGCGCAGTTATGAACAATTTTTAACTTCTTAACTAATTAATATGAACTTTAATATGCATCCACNATGTCAAAGACAAGGGGAGACTGTTGATGTCCAAGATGAAGATGAATATGGTTGAATATATTGTTTTCATTGATGTCAAAGAAAGAAGAAGATTACAATTAATGATGATGGAAAAATGAATATAATTATGTGCACCCCACTTACCCACTTTAAGAGGCAAGCAAACCAAATAAATATGAAGAAACCACACAAAGGGACCACCCTGTGGAGAAGAAGGACACCATGAAATAGTAAGGAGATAGCCTAACCATGATGTCTAAATAAAAATCCCACTTTCCCACTTCCTAGAGGCAAGAAAACCAAAGAAATATGAAGAAACCACACAATGGGACCACTTTGCGGGAAAAGGAGGACACCTTGCAATAATGAGGGGGCATCATAACCATGCCCTTGAAAAAGGGAGGGGTTGATTGGAATTGAATACATTGAATATAAGGTATGTTTCTACCTTGTAAAGAAAGAAAGGGGAATGAAGGGGTAAGCATCCCCTTGTGGCTCCTTGGAAAGAGGTTGGCCCTAAAAGAAGAAGAATCCCCCAAAAGCACCCTAGAGAGGCATAAATAAGAGGAGCACCACTCCGATTTCATCATCTCATCATCACTTGAGTTAATCTCTTAAATAGGGGGCAACTTTAGAGAGAAGAGAGATATGGAAGAGATACGCGAGAGAAGGGGCATTCGTAAGGAGCCTTTTGAAGACGTTCTATTGAGATTTTTCTGGTATATTTGAAGATGCTTTTTCTACGGGTTTGCTAAATTTATCTAAGAAGGAGGAGGTGAACTTATGGAAGAGGAATGCTTGAAGCTGTGATCTATTATTCTCTGATGGAACTTCCACTGTTGGAACTTTAACTGTTGGGAAATTTCACTACTGGGAAGAGTCTTTTATAGTTTTCTTTGATATGTGATGTGAGAGGTGACATTTTCAGATTTTGGAAATGGTTTGAAGATGATCTTACGATAGATTTTGGATTATATTCGAGGCAGTCTATGAGGAATATTTGTATCATATTATGGAGCATATCTGAGGCAAGTTATGAAGTATATTTGAAGTAGATAGTGGAGCAGATCTAAGGTAGGATATGATGCAAATTTGTAGTAGATTATGGATCATATGTGAGGTAGGTTATGAAGTAGATTGTGGAGCATATCTAAGGTAGGATCTGATTCATATTTGAAGTAGATAATGGAGCGGATCTGAGGAAAATTTGAAGCAGATTATGGAGCAAATATGAGGCGGGTTATGAAGTAGATTTGATGCTAATTATGAGGTAATATTTGAGGTGATTATTTCAGCATTATTGTACCTAATTATTTAGTAGGTTGGTGCCTACATCTTGTTGAGTTGGTGCTTATTTGAGGAGATTGTTGTCTCCAGTAGGTTGGTTCCTACATATTGTTGGGTTGGTTATCAATTGAGGATATTAGTGTCTCCAGTAGGTTGGTTCCTACATATTGTTGAGTTAATTCTCATTTGAGGGGATTAGTGTCTCCAATAGGTTGGTTCCTACAAAATTTGTAAGAGAAGGTTGGTTCCTACTTGAATTATAAAGATAAGCTTTTGTGGTTTTCTCCCGAAAGGATTTCCATGTTAAATTCTATGTACAATGATTTGAGTTTATGTGTATTTACCGTTTCAAAGTAAATGAATTATTTATGAATGTTTAAAGTAAGAAAAAGTATCTTATACTGATTCACCCCCCGTAATATAATCTTAACGACAATAAATTAGTTTTTGACAACAATCACAACCAATCTTCCTTTCCATAATTTTATATTTTATTGAAAATCTAAGCTATTTGAAGTCTTCATCCAATCATTGGAGTGGTAAAGGAAAAACCCCTTTTAGACTTTCCTTTAGAACATCATCCAATCCATAAGAGTACATAGTAGATTTATTTACATTAACAACCATTCTAGTTGCATAACCATATAAATTAAGGACTTGTTTCAACCGTTGAGCTTCCACTAGGATACCAAAATAGAAAAGTAAGACATTGTCCATGAAGAGATGGGTAATATATTCTCCCCTTCCCACCTAAATCCCTAGAAGCTATCTATGTATCTTAGCTTCATTTATAGCCTTGTTGAGCTCCTCAACAACCAATAAAAATAGATATAGAGTTAACGAGCATCCCTACCCGTGCCCTTGAGATGGATTAAAAAATGAAGTGTTGGACCCATTGATTAAGACATAAAAAGAAGCATAGTTCACACAACCTATAGTCCAATTCACTAAGGGAAAAGAGAAACCCAAATATATCAACAAAATTCTCAAATACAACCAGGAAACCCTGTCGTAAGACTTAAACAGGTCTAGTTTAAAAACCATAGCTGGGGAATGAGGCAATTTAATGGAGTGAAGGCCCTCCTAGGTTGAGCCTATAGCTTTGTGAATCAACATCCCCTCCAAAAAAACAAACTACTCAAGGGAGATATATCTAGACAGAAAGGGATCAAGTCTCAATTAAATGATCTTGGACATGACTTTATAGACACCATTCCAAAGAGATATGCATATAAAACCATCAAAGTTCTCTGCATAGTCCTGTTTAGGGATCAAATCTATGAAAGTGGAGTTAAAATTACTCATAAACTTACTAGACAACCTTACCTCTTCAAAATCCTTGAGGAGATCATCACCAATGATCTTAAATAAATCTGAAAGGAATTCCAGAGGTCACCCATTAATTCCTAGGCTCCTATATTTATAAAAATATTTTAAGACTACTTAAAGTTCCTCCAGTAAGAAAACCCTTAAAATAGATTCATTATACTCATATTCAACCACAAGGTGGAAAAAATACACAACCTTCCAAATCTCTCCAATATTTTCCCTGGATGGCTCACTAAAGATATCCTTGAAGTGTTTAAAATCAATATAAACTAACCCTTGAAACCCACTTACTTTGTTACCATCCCCGTGGAGAAGCTCCTAGATGGTGTTCTCAACTTTCCCAAAATTAACATATTTATGGAAAAATTTTGCATTTTGATCTCCATAATCTAACTAGATATCTTGACCCTTAAGTCTTTTGTCTTTATCCTTATTTGAGAATAACTTGGTTTTCTGAGATTTTAGAGTCTTGATCCTGGTCATTACCTGAACATTATACAATCCATTAGAGTGTCCACGGTATAGAAGGTCAAAAATTTGCTCCACCTCCTTAATAAGTCCATCTCTATCCCTAAACCTCTAACTAGCCTTTAAGGGACATACTTCTCTTTTACCAACTTAAGAATGTTTGCAAATTGAGAACAAGAAGAATCTTCAGAGTGAATGTCGAACTTCTTCCAAGTAGACTTCACCAGAGACCGATACTCTATCTTAGCATACCGAAAAGGATTATATTTAAAGGGATCCCCTGGCTTCTCTTCACCAAGGCCCAATTCTAAATAGACGGGGAAGTGATTCGAGCATCACACTGGGTCCACCCACAATCGATAGCTCAAAAGGTTATCCAAGCATGCACGATGAGTCCAAAACTAACCTAACTACTTTTCGAACAATACTCCCCAAATCTATTATTAGTCCAGGTAGGATTTATATCCAATGGTGTAATGTCAACCCAACCAACCATCTCAAGCTAATTAAGAAATAATTTAGTGATCTTATCGTGGTGATAAGGGGATCCCTATTTATCCCCTCTATTCAAGGTAAGATTCAAGTCCCCACTATTGATTTAATTCTCATCCTTAATCCAATGAGAGGAAAATAAATTCTCCTGCAAACATTCTTTTCCATAGTAAGGTCCATAAACATTTATCAAGGTAAGAGATACCCCATTGCTTCTGCAAAAAATCTTAGTACATAACCTGAAAACAAAACAAATGAGTTCAACAAGATTATATTTGGACACTAACCAATGATAAGACCACCTGAACAACCCTGTACATCCAATGCCACAAAGTCCCAACTTGACAGCAATTTTTTCATATCCCTAAGTAGAGGTTTCCCTTTTCACATAATCACCTGAAGAAAAATCAGCTCCATATTATTCAAATCGATCATTCTTTTGATGACCAATTTTTTGGCCTTGGACCCCAAGACTTTGATATTAAGAGATAGAATTTTCATGAGGGAAACTTAGTAAGGGTTTTCTCCTCTCTATGAACCCTTGAGATTAATCTTTGTTTCCCTTGGTGAACCTCTTTCACCACTCTTTATTGGGAATATTTGAGAGTATATTTCTTAATTCCAACCCTAGACTCCCTAAAACTAGGGGATCTTGTGAGGAGGAATGGGATCTTAGATGATAGTGTCCTCCTCCTTGCTTTATACCAGAGGAGGGCCTGAGGGTAGAACCTACAGTAGAGGGGAGGCCCCTCCTTTCCATAGATTTTGAATCTACTGATAAGTTCATTGAATAAGTCCCACCTTCAACCAAACCTGGCCCCAACGTAAAACAACCAATAGTGGTATCTTCCCCTGGAATAAAAGATTCAATGCATTGGGAGCGAGAATCAACCCCCATACTTAAACCCACACTGCCATATTTTTCAATGGGAGGGAAAATTAACGAATAAGACTTACCTAAATATGGAGTGATTTTTTTTCCAAAGGAGATCCAACTTTTGTAGTTCAGTGAGGAAATGGAATTGGATAGGCCTTAGACTGTTGGGTTGTCTACCGATATTTCTTCACTAAATTGAGCATCGAGGACAAGGGGGGTGGAAATATCCTCGATCCTCAAGTCCTTCTCCCCACTAATCCCTACAAGATGCTCATCCATTTCATCCAATCCTTTTGCTAAGCCTCCAACTACCTCACTTCGTCAATGCAAATGTGAAGTCATATTTATTAGACAATCCACTAAAATTTCTTGAGTTGCAGAGCTACCTCCTGAATTAATCCAAAAATTATTCTGAAATAATTTCTCTCAATCCTTGATGACATGTCCATATTGGTCACATTGCACCTAGTGAAACAAAAAGTTAACAGGGTCTAATAACTGAGCATGAGTCTTCTCACTCACCACCAACTCCATTGAATCATAGATACCTTTTTTGAAATCAATTTCCACCAAGATACAAGCAATGAATCTAAAAACACTGGTTTTATAGCTATCATTAGAAATGATGAAATTACTAAAGTATCACCAATAGACTTAAGAGAGCACCTAGAACACAACTCCATTGGTAAATTTAACATCTCAACCCACTTTGATATGGAGGTCATAAATTTGTCCCCAAAGTCGAAACATGGGTGCCATAGTTTAATTGATAGGTAGGACCTATCAAAAAACCACCTCTCTTTCAATATAGAAAGAGATACATCCTCGTCAGACCTAAATATGAACCCTATCCACCCTTTGACTAGGAGATGAAAAATCGTCCCATAACCAAGAAAAGGAGACCACTCTGATTGTAATGAATCATTCAACTGAGCCATGGAAACCCTATGACCCAATATTTTTTTGAAATTTTTTTCCTCGCTAGTATCCCAATATGATCAAACCTTATATCATCACTCACTATCATGGAAATTCCTTCCCCTCTTATATTAGATAACCTTTTTTTTCTTCTTTTTATGGGACTCTCCTGCCAAAGAACCCACAACTCCCTTCACCTCCTCCTCTATTGCATTAGAACAGACAAGCACATCATCTTGTTCACATCCTTTATTCTTCAGAGCACTATAACCTTGGACTGGCTGAGGAATGGAAGTGTCTATAGGGGAAATAACCTCAGGAGCCCAACCATTGTCTTTAGTCCTCCCCATAGGTGAAGAAAGATGATTGCTATTGTAGTCAATGTGTCCTCCAAAGGGGATGGTTGAGATGCTATCCCATAAAAATCATTGAAGTCCAAAAGATCTTGAGTTTGGTGTATGATATATTTTCTAGGACAAACTGTAGCTTCCACCTTATCCTTGGGATTTTTCAACAGGACTAAGCTAGGGTAGGAGACAAAAATATATAACTCAATTAAAGTCCTTAGAGTAGTCGACCATATGGAGGTTGTAATCCATCGTTCCACCCCCACAAATTCAACACCAAGGGTTCATGCAACCAAACCCTAGTTGCTAAACCCTAATACCTATAAAATTCATTGTGACATCCGATATTGACATAAATTTTTTGTTGTGAACCTGCATACACCCACTTTAAATCACAATTTCAAAATATTTGTTACAATATTGACCTTCTAATCTTTTAAATTATCTAAAATATGATATAAAAACCATGTAATATACTATTCTTATGTGTGCAAATGGGTATTGAAAATATAGTTTGTTTGAAAGTGTTAAGAGGTCTCAACACACTTATCAAGACTTCCAACATCAAGATTGTTGCATCATCAACAATGGGGTGCTTGTGAGCTTAAGATATCCTTGGGACCATGTTTATTTTTAGATCATCCCCATGGGATGGACATGGGACCAAGGTGATATTAATTGGTGTCCTCACCCGAGAGACATTTTCCATACAAAGGATATTGGGTTGTTGACATGAGTCTTTTTAAATATTGTTGACTAGTCTTTCCTAGGAGGATAAAGCACATACTTTTCTTTTTCTTTAGGCTCCCAAATAATTTTGATATGAGATCGTACAAGATTAAAAGATATACCAAATTAGTGCTCTACTCAATGGAATTATAATCTAAAACCCATAGAACTTTCAACTAAGAAAATAATTAATTTGGTTAATTTGAGTAATGTAATATACCACTTTGTAATGTATTTTTTTCATGAAAAAAATGGGGAATTTGGTGGTTAGAACAAAAGGAAAAGGTCCAATTTTAGTGAAACTAATTTAGTTAAAATTTATTTTCCATAAACTCCATAAACATGTACAAAACGATAAATATAAGGTTATTATAAGAACCTTGGTAATATCACTTAAAATCCCACTAGTAAAGAGATAGTAAATTAATATGAAAATGATGTAGACTTGGGGGCTACAAATTAGAAACATATAGTGAAACAACTCATAGAAAACCACAAAATTGTAAGTGCATTAAATAGTAACATACATTCCACACACATAGTCTATCAATGAATTAAAACACAAAAAATAATTTCACTAAAATTGTAAGTGCATTAAATAATAACATACATTCCACACACATAGTCTATCAATGAATTAAAACACAAAAAATAATTTCACTAACAATCTTTTCCACTTTAGTGAATCAATGGCCAATTACCTTGAGGCTTATTACATTCACAAGGCCTATGCACAGGTCTCTAGATCACACAATACTACCAACAACTGCGGAAGACGAAATGGGGGAGAGACAAAGGTATTTTCTCAGTTACACACTTCATATTTTTGCTCGACGCCATAACTATTTTGTTCCAAAGAAATTTTCATTTCCTTGGGGAGCTCGAGCACTATTACAATTAATAAACAACTAATAATTGACTTTTTAGCTTCCAAAATTTTTCCTTTTCTATTGCAATATGTACTTAAATTATTTGGACAAATTAAAATCAATATTTTTTTAATTATACCATGCGAGGGTTAGTGTTGGTACACCTAGGGGTACAATGGTAACATAGCGGAATCGACCCCGTGTCATGCAAGTACAAGCCTGAACCAGTTATTGATTCCCTTAGTTACAAAAAAATAATGAAATTTGTAGGGTATATATAAAATATGTCCCCTATACATCCTATAAAAGTTTTAGAACATAGCTCCAAATACTAGTTGTATGCAAGATAAAATACTAAACCACTATTTCTAGAATATTTTGTACATGGTCTTTGAACATGGAATATATTGGCATAAAATTTGAACTCAAAATTTGGGTAGAATAAAGAGGAAAATTTTCTTTATAGCATATTCAAATTTCACACCTTAACTCCAAACTATGAGAGCGTGGTGATCAAAATACTAGGCCTCTTTTAGAGTAGAAATAAAATCTAGAAAGTACCGAGCACTAGTTTTGGACACTTGTATGATATCAAATTTTGATGAAACTTGGTGATCATGTATAAATATATTTCCTTGACATCCTTTCCAAATTTTAGACCTTGAATCCAAAAAATGGTCATGTTCTTGTGAAAATATGAATCCACCATTTGTGAAGAAATTTCTTAGTGTGTTTGTTATATAATTGGGTGTGAGGCCCAAAAATACATATTTCTTTTGATATTGCATGTGAAGGTAGAACATGATATCTATACAACATATAAAAAATTAATCACCTAATTAAAATAAATGAGTGTATTTATATTAAAATGTCAGACCACCATCACTGCTGGAAATTTGGAAAATTTGAAAATAAAACATTGAACTAAAAGAAAATGTTTTGGGTATGTAGGATTTCCAAAGTCCCAAGGATGGTCCTTCATCAAACTCATATAGTTGGAGAATTTTTAGCACATTTCTCAAAATTTAGGTGAACATAATTTAAAAATTGTCCATTCTCCTATGCCAATTTTTACTGCTAACATCCACAACACTTCCTTCAATTTTTTGACCTCACACTTCTTTGCATACACTTCACTTTTTATCATTTATTCCATTTTGTTCAACTTTGGTCCACACTATTGCACTACACCCTTCTTCCTCAACTCAACAATGTTTTTTCCTTATAATTTATCCCACTCAATGGTGCTTACTACCTCCTCATACTCCCTCTTAGGCACCACTCCCAATGCTTGTTGCATTGTCTACATCAATACACTCATTTTCCTGGTTTTCAACTCTATTTATATTATCCTCTTCTTTCTTTATGCATATCCTTCTCATGGTCACTTCCTCCACCTTATATACTTCATTTTTTGTAAACATGCCATCACACAAAACATTATGGGAATTAAAAACTCCCATCTACTCCTCTTTCATAAGTGTTTTTTAATGTAGAACCAATACTTTGCTCTTCTTTTCATCCACTACTCCACAAGTTCTTGCTTAATTGCTTCTTTCCCATATGCCAATATTGGACTGAAGATCACTTTCTTATACTTCTCCACTTCTTCATCCAAATGATGTAAGTTAAATGCCTTCCCATCTGTCTCAAATTGGTAGTTATTTCTTCTCCTATCATGCATAACTCTTATATCAAACTATGACGGTCTTCCCAACAAAATGTGACAAGCATCCATAGGAAAAAAATCACATAGAATGCTATCATTATAACCCCAAATATCAAAATTAATCAAGCACTACTCTCTCATAGTAACCGTGTTCCCATTTTGTAACCATCTCAATCTTATGCTTTTGGATGAGGCATGGCCTTCAAATTCAATTTCTGAACAATTTTGGTAGACACCAAATTTTCAAACTAGCACCATTAATAATTCATCTATATCACTTAACTCCTATATTTCATTTTGTTATGAAGATTATCTTCCTTTGTTCTAGTTCTTTATCAACTTCTTTATTTGGGTGAAACAATATTTTCCTCATCATCAAATTTCATCCTTTAACTAACCCCACATTAATCACTTCTATTGCTATTGTTGTTAGTTCCAATTTAAATAATATGAGTTCTCCCCTCTTATATTTTTTCTTACCTCATCAATTCTATACATTCAAATTCTCTATGGTCTTGCAATCCACATTTGAATCAAAAGTTTTCAAATATACCTCCTTGACCTTTTCCTCTTGCTTACCCTCCTCCTTTGTCACCACCAAATCTTCTTTCAACAGGTTGGTCCATAGTGTTGGAGCTTGCTTCATTTTCTTCTTTTTTTTCTCTTACCTGCCATTTTCTAAATCCTTGACCTCTCCTGGAGGTCTTCTTTGTTCTTTGCAAATTTTGAATTCTCATGGTTGCTTGATAAGCCTCTGTAATTGAACAAAAATCATAACATCAAATTATTCTTGAATGGAATAACTCAAACCATTAATCACACACCTAGCGATGGATTAATGAATCTCCTCACTTTGTTCACACCTTAAAGAAAGTATGTAGAATTCCTTAGTGTATTCCTTCATAGACATCTTCACTTGCTTCAAATTCTACAATCTTCTTAACATATTCAAACCATAATATACATGCATAAATTTTATTTTTAACTTTGCTACCATTACCTTTCAAGTTTTAATTCAATTTTTTTCCATCATACACTTTCTCCATTTGTAACTTATCCCACCATAAAAATATGACTATTTAACATTATACAAGAAAAAAACCCAACATAAGAACCTTAATTTGTTCAAATGAAAAATATTTTCCCGTTTCTCTTATCCAATCTATCGATTCCTTGACATTAAAATTCTAGAATGAATACGAGTTTCAATTTTAGGTTCACCTCCAATACCTTTGATTTCTATGATCATTCTGTCATGAATAAAAAATACATAAATAATAATTAATAAATAAATAATAATTAATTGATAACTAATCGAAATAAAGATAATAATAATTCTTAAAAGTTGCAANNAATGAGTCCTTGCTTTGATTAAATTGTATTATACACTAATATACTGGTAGTTTTAATAACTAGAAGAGGTTTATTAGGATACGATGTCATAATAAGATAGGGTTGTTTTTATGGTTTTCATTGTAGATATTTGAATTGTTTGGGAGAGATTTATTTGGTTGTTGAGAGGATGAATGATAAATTGGGTTTGCGATGAACAATTTTGTGACTGCTACATAGTGCTATTGGCATTGGTTCTTTGTAGAATGGGTTGCTATGCCATTTTGGTTAAATACCAATATCCATAGGTGCTAGGTCTTTAGTGTTGGTCTCGAGGTATTTGACCCCCATGTCTCTTTTAAAATAGAAGTGTCGGATGGACTTTGTAGGGGTCATTTCTTTTTTTTTAACACAGACGATTTAAGAGATTTTGATTAAAAATATGGCCGAAAATTACAAAGTGCAGAAGTAGACT
>NWUY0300008946.1:10433-24847 GCA_004151065.3 Larix sibirica | reverse complement strand
AATGTCACCTCGATCACAATTCCAACTTCTTCGGAGAGTCGGAACCTCCAAGGGGAAGGACCCTTTTGATATCCTGTAGGTCACTGATGCAACCGAAACTATATTCTCTATTCAATCGTTAGCTTGACCAGTGCCTTTATGGAGTTAGTATATTCAAAATGTTTTGTGATGTATTAATAACGTGATGTGAGTGACCAACACATAGACAATCAATAAGAGATAGATCATTCATAAATAACACAACCATCCAAGTAGTAAATCCAATCTACTAACACCATCAGCGTAGAAAAGATCATTACCCAACAATCATTATGCAAGTATGTATTATTAACAAAGGTGATCAATGACGGATTTTCAAATAAGTACGATATATCCTATACAAAGATATTCAATGAAAGAATAAGGCAAACAACTCCCAATATGCAAGTACTTAGTGTTATGGCAGCTGGGTACCAATATCATTTATATCACACTTTAAAAGCAAACTCAAATCGTGAGAAGCAATAAAAGAAATACAATATCCCACCAGCTTCACCATCCTATGTCAGAATTTGTATCAGCCGAGGTATTAAATGCACATAAATATATTCCAATGATTACAACGTGAATCCCACATTAACAACTTTTAAAATAACATATGTCATTCATTCAATTCTGTATGTAAAATGCAGCAGCAATATGCCTTATTACGTGCAGATAGATGAAAACCAAAACAAAAATGAAAATAACCACAAGTTCATTGTATGTATAATCAATCTCAGACCTCTGCACATGTAAACTTCAGACCTCTTTTATAGCAGAAATTGGACTTTCATAAGCACTAACCGACATGGAGCATATGAACGTTTAACCCTACCAACATCACCAAATTAGCACTGAGTTTTGGACACCTTTTATTGTATGTGCAGCTGTAAAATACTTAGGTTTTCTCCCACACTTGTTACCAGAAAATTAGTGCTGAGATGACACTCCAAAATGTAGGTTTTAAACTTCAGTAAAACATAAAATTCAGACCCCTGTTGAGCAGATTTTTAACCAAGAATTAGTATATGAAAAGTATAGAAAATTATAATCTTAAATCCCCAATTCTATATTAATTTTTTTGACCCCTTTTTAGTGTATGTATACACAGGAATTAGGGCAGCGATGGCTTGCAAAGGAGCGAGGAAGGAGGAGATGGGAAAGTAGGGAGGAAAGGAGGGGAAGGAGCTGCGAAGGTAAGGAGCAGAGAAATGCGAGGAGGGCAGCGAGGTGGAGGACAGAGGGAGCGAGGGACCTGAAATGAAGGAGGGGAAGCGACCTAGAAGGGAAGGAAATCGAAGTTAGTGGAGGAGGGAGAGAGAAAGTCGTGGGGCTGTCTAGGATTACAGTTAGGGCTTGACAGGAATTAGGGCTCGTTTAGGGTTTTACAATTTTTTTTTTCTTATGAAAAATCAATGTAAAAAAACTCAATAAAAAATTACAAAACAACATAGAGAACTAAACTAATATAATATATACAAAAAAAATTCAAAAAATTAGGATTTAAAAGAAGAGCGACCTAGGGTTTTTAGAGAAGTCTACCCTAACCCTAGGGCTTAAAGAGGATGGCCCTCCTCTTGAGATGGTACTTGCCAAGTTTGGCAAACTAGGGTTGTCTTCAACAACCACAAAGGTTGGTTGAAGAGGCCCTAGTTANTATTGTTGTATGTTTATGCATATTCTCAATATCCCGACAATGTATTTATGCTAAGTTACGGTTAAGATATATTTCATGTTTAAAAATATTAACACTTTTATGAAACTAAGATAAATATATAATGATTTGAGAGATCATCCACGATTGTTTTTGTAGCGCTCCAATTTAGTATATTCTTTCTTTTTAATTAGCAATCATTTGTATATTGTAAAATAGATTCAATCCCGGTAAGAATAATATTATATCACTCTTATCTTTTCTTGTTTCTAGGATTTCCCTTGTTTCCTGTTTTTCTATTTTACACTTATGAATGTATTTGCAATATCATATGCTTATTTCTGACTTATGACACAACTTATGAACCTAGTGCTCAATGTATTGAGATAATCTACCATGGCAATGTATGCTTTGTATGTTACAAGACAATGACTAAAATTATATGCACCACATGTTAACATCATTAAATATCCTTCAACCATCACATATTATTAAAATGGATATTTATGGTTGTTGCAACAAAATAACTACATAAATACATACATTGCTATTATTTTATTAGAATCTATATTTGAGTGAAATTGAATTTTCCCTTCTCAAGGATATCTTAAATTAACAAGGGAGAGATATGAAATAACAAGACCCTACCTTTAAATGAGAGTCAATAAATAGGTACTTTGCTAAAGAAAACATGATGTTGGGTAATCCACTAAAGAAACTTTGCAAGATTTCATAGATCAATGTCATACTAGAAAACATCACAAAGCAACAAGCTACACAAAGAGACTAAATGAATTATAATAGATCAATGTTCAGTTAATAGTTACATTCTCCTTTAAAGGATAAAATATACGCACCATTCATGAAACCTGGACATTTCTCAAAATAGTGTCATACAATAATACAACATTGTAGAAAAGAGAATTAAGCACCAAGAGATAGTGGATCTTAAGTGGTGGAAAATATCTTACTAAGTTGTTAAGGGCCACATAAGACCATTTTATTGACCTCAGTGGTGGGCCAAGGATAGTCTTGTACATAGTGTACATCATAGGATTTATCTTCCCTTGACCTACAAGTTTCTAGAACACTATCATTCGACGAGATCAAATTAATGGCATCTTCCCCTCGAAATGGAAAAGGAAGGGATAAAAATTCGACATACTTATCTAAAATGAGGCTAAACAAAGCTAACTAAATGGAGAGATGATTAAATCACAACCCAAGTTGAAGAGGGATAAGTATTTTGGAAATGTACTTGATCTATTTATAGGGAGAGAGAAAGCACTATATAACTAGAACTTTTGACTCTCGACCTCTCAAAATCTATCCCAAATTAAGCTCACTTTTTATTAGAGATTTGAATTATGGTTTATTTCTCGGTCTAGTGCTATCTACTGATAGGGGTTCAACCTAATATAATGTGCTAGGAAAGGCTATCATAATTGAGAGTAAAGGAACCATGCACCTGCTTCTCTTATAAAATTGATTTTAACAACTTCTTTCCTTCCCTGTTATGACATATATAATATATAGACTCAAGTTTCATACTATCTACATTTTCTATTTTTTAGGGAAATTGTCAAAGAAAGGTAGTGCCATATCTTAATCAATGTATTGAAAATCTAATTATGGTGTTAATAGAGTTATGATAAGAGTAGGATACCATTAAAAGATTGCATATATGTGCAAACATTAGGATAAGACAACTACCATTAGTTTACAAGCAAGATCTTGAACATGAAAGACAAATTTTATCAATTTACAAGGACCAACACAAGCATGGAAGAGACACATGGAGACTATTATCATGAGTCATGGAAATTACATGTCCTTTTATAAATTTTGTTTGTACTTTTATATGTCTTTCCTTTCCACTATTAATTTTATAGGGATTTTCAGGCTTCAAACCTTTCTCCAAGTTTCCATAACGATTGAACAATATTCGATTAATGATCTCAAAGGAACATTGTTCTTGCATACTCTTATAACTATATTGCTTTGAATTTGCTTAACACAATGTGGGGTTTTTGTGTAATCACTCTCATCTCCAACAATGTTATTATGATATGAGTATTGTTAATTGTATTTTACTTACATTAACAATGTTTAACCCATCCGTGACACTCTGCAATGCACTTCTATCAAAATGTGTGGAAGGTGTAGAATTTGATTGTATTATATAGCTAAGAAACCCTTTTCTCTTTCCCTTTATCTTATTAGTAATTTGAAATCTGCAATCATTATGACCTCTAATTATCAATGAACTAGGAAACTTGTGAATCCTTTGGTTAGGTCATTTAGTTGTAGTTATTATATCTTGGGCTATTTGGAGTAGAAATTCCTTTGTATTTTTTCGTTGCAATTGCAACACAAAGTTTGGGAGGAACCACAGTTGGCTTTCTAGTTTCTATGATGGTAGAATATACAAAAATAGTGGCATTGTGGTTAAGTGTTCCCAACATGAGATCATTTTCATTGATATCTACTTCCTCCAATTAATAGGGACAATAGGGACAATGGTATGCTACTTCATATGGTTGAAGTATTGAAGATATTACGATAGTGTGTGTTTTATCTGATTGTTTGGGACATTATTTACTAGTTTTCATTCTCTTTAGTTTGGTCACTAATTATGATTGCTTTGTTCTATAAATGCATGTGATATTTTATGTGGATGAACTTGACCCGTGTCCACCTAAATTTGGTCCACTAGAGACCAGTGGATTTTCTTTACCTTAACTTTCATAGTTCATGTTCATTGTACAGTTAAATGGTATTTTATCATATTTAAAGTCGATGTTGGATGGTGGAGATTTATTTTGGTGTATCATGGTTCACTTTTAATCCCTTTCCTAAGTAACTCAATCTCTTATACTTTTATGAAAATGAAAATATATAGATAAGTAGAAAGTCATTGAGTCTCACTTAAAAAGACTTAGCCCTACAAGTTACTGAATCCGAATCACTAGGGAGAGGTCTCGACTTCTCTTGATTGAATACTTAAAAAATAAATCCACATATTTTGAGTGGAATTATCAGCAATATAAACTAAAATTGGACAATAATTTATTGACTCCAAACAACAATAAATTGCATATTTCATAAACATGTAAGTATATTAGAGTTATAGGTCAACCATGATAATGTTTGCTTATTTGTGAACTGTATTTTAAACATTGGCATAGAATACAATTCATTTTTTATTATGATTAACACTTTGAGGAATTGAATACAAGAGAAGACTAATCAGTTGATGACTCCTATGCATGAATATTTGAACATAACAATTAAGTGTGTCAAATTCCTAGCTCTATTACTAACTATCTTGAAGTTCACAAGACTTTTTATTTAAAGGCCAAATACTTACTACAAATTTGATACATCTATCTTGATTAAGGAAAAATCCTTACAACAAAGTACACATATGATAGAGCTATTATAGTTTGGGTACTAATTCAAGGAAGCAATAGTGAGTTTAGCATCTTAATATACCGAGAAAATCATCTACTTGCACAAACATAAGCCAAGACTTTTTATTTAAAGGCCAAATACTTATGACAAAGTAGATACAACTATCTTGATTAATAAAAAAACCTTACAACAAAGTACATACATGATAGAGATCTTATAGTTTGGGTACTAATCCAAGGAAACAATAGTGAGCTTTAGCATCTACCTATACCAAGAAAATCATCTACTTGCACAAAAATAAGCCTTCATAAGAAAAAAATATATATGATTTCCAGCTGGACAAGAGAATAAATGATCTCCATCATATTCTAAATTACATACACATATATAACTACCCTCTACCTTCTACTATAACATCCAAGTGTTGCCATCAAAATCACCACATAGCATATTTTGGAGGATAACTATGAATCCAAGCATTGCCATTAGGACAACCCATAAGCAATGTAGATGGTGATGGAAATATTCCTTTTAATATACATTAAAAAGAAGCAACAATATTTTTCAAATTAATGTTAATATGAGTCCTAGCATTAATTCATCTCGCATTGATTATTATAAATACAGTTCCTAATTTCTAAGTTTGAAACCTTAAATTTCAATAAAGTTACTTTATTTCACCTTGATATGTCTTGCGTGATTTGGTACATACTCGTGCTAAAGAGAACCTACTACGGGGTTGTGCAACCTTAGTAGATATTCAGAGTAAAAGGAAAAACAAAACAATAAACTAAACAAAATAAAGTAGATCTATACAAACAATATGGACATATTCTTAAATCAAAATGACGCATGCAAAGCCATTATATAAATAATCGAAGAATTGTTTTCTTTTATATTCAAAAGAGATGGTACAATAGGGAAGAATCACCTCAATGTAGTGAAGAGGAATGGCCCCCTACAACTGTCTGAGGGAGGGTTTGTTGGTATCATTGTGATCTCGCAATCTTATGGCCATGTGGCACAGTATGGATCTCCGATAGGTGAAATAGAAGAGGGAATAGGATAGCTCCTAACTCGAAGAGATTATCGGCAGAGTGACAGATTGAGTGAAAAGATGGAGAATTATGTTTGAATGAGGGAAATTGAGGGGTTTTTGAAGGCACAATAATGGCTAAGGTAAGGATCTAGGTTTAGGTTTTTGAGCCCTAGATCTATTACCTAATTCGGGCCATGTTAAGGTTCGTGCCAATATTTCCTCGTTTTCATTATGAACAAAGTAGAAATAGTCGGAAATCAAGTTTGGGATGTGGTCACACTTATCCAGGGAAACTATGCAACTTAAGTTGTTGATATCGAAGAAAAGGATGAAACTTGGGTCGATTCCTTCATGGAAATAGGTGTGACCTCAATTTAGGGTGGCCCATTTAAGGTTTGATTTTCCGTTTTTGAATTTATGTTACTTCCTCAGGGTGATGTGGATGGAATGAGGTGGAAAAATGGTGCCAATGATGTGGAATGATGACATGTGTGGATGAAAAATTTGATGACATGACAAGTGAGAAAATTTGACTATTAACAGATTTCCCCCTAATGTGTGAGGCCATCGTATGGTTGACATACATCATAGGAATCTCGTGTTTTCAGGAGATACAAGTGACAATGATATAGAAGATGAAGACCACTTCGGAGGGAACTCACCTTCTAATGGGGTTGCAGGGGACCTTACCTGCAAATACAATACTCAACATAGGTGAGTTGCACATAATATCAAATATGTGGACGAGGCGGGAATCCCCATGCTCGTATCAATGTATCAATAGAAAATGGGATCTAGGCCTACAGGGGACATAATAAATACATGAATAAATATTGGATACAATAGATAATAAGTGTCCAAGAGGGGCCCAATCTAAAAATACAATGAGGATGTAATCATGGTCCAACCATGGATGGTCTAAAGGACTGATGTCGGAACAACAAGCATTCCAATTTAATTTTGAATCACAATAACTAATGCCCTGTTTAAACTGAAGGGGGCGAATATTAATAAGGAGGGTATAGGAAAGTCACTCCTCAAAGATGGATCAAATAAATTAATATCTAAGTTAGATAGGTCCAAGGAACTGCATCTGGAAGTAGATACTATAGGAAGCATATGTATGTAGGGCTTCCAAAACACTATTTCCAATGTAGCACAAATATCTCTAGAAGCATCAGGCTAAAGGGATTCCAAAGAGACTCACCAAAGGACTAGATTCAATGATACCTGAGGTCTTCGATCAAATAATTAGAGATCCATTAACCTGTACGAATCTCAACAGTGTGATGATGAGTTCAAGTTGAGCACGTGAGAAACAACCAAGATAAGGGGCATTGATGTCTTCCCTCACTTAATCCAAGGGACTCATCAATGATGGTTATGAGGCTAAGGTACAAGGTACCTCTATGTCTATCATCTGGAATGGATGTGTTTGTGTTAATAGAGGGAGACCTTCTACCAACAAGGAAATGGGGTTTCCTTGAAGGGAGCACGAGGGATACGGCCAAGGAATAGATAGAGATAGACAAATGACTGAGACATTGTATGGTGATATGAGAGTAACTTAGTAGGGGACTCAAAAATCATTTGTTAAGAGTATGAAGGCATGGATGACCTGGAAACATGTGTGGGACTCTTGATGATATCAGGGGAGAGACACAATTGGGGTACTAGGGGACATAATTGCAATGGGGGGTATTCACAGATGGATGGTAAGGGGGTACTAACGCTAACTCAAAGGGAGCATGATGTTAGTATGGCTCTAAGGGAGACTTATCATAGAATAATCTAAACAAAGGAGACCAGGGGTGCTATAGGAAAAATGAGATTATACACGATCTGCAGGAGTGCTGCAGAGCACTATTTGATAAATGATTCCTCCGATGCATGGACACTAAAGTGGGAACACTACGGATCAAAAATCATGGCCTCCCATATGTGTGGACATCTGATAAAAGGGAGTGCTAAGAAGCATAGTTATATAATAGTTGCTGAGGGGGATTGAAAACTCAGTGAGATCAAGAGAAATAGCAAGGACATAAGTGTCCATTGAAATGACCAAATGAATCAAATGTATGTGAGATAGAAAATGGAATTGTCAAAGAGGAGGACACAGATGGTAATATCCTTATGGGATGATGAATGGTGGAAAAATAATGCGACTTGTGCATTATGGATGGAGCGATGGGTACATGAGTGTGCAATATGAAACATCAAAATTCCATAACGACCATAAATCTGGGAGTCCAAGGGTATGCCAATAAGTGACGATGATACAATAATATGCATCTCAGTGTAAGATCATAGACTAGATGGACTCCTAGTCCTACAGGAAGATTAACAACATGGGTTTTGAATGGAAAGGGACACTAAGATGGAACCCATGTGAGGGGTGCTCTATTGTCGAGTAAGGGAAAATGAAAATGTGGTTGGGTCGGGCCAATTATCCGAATAGGGGTCCTTGGAAAAACCATTGAGAGTTTTAGGGTCGAGTCACTCTTATCAAAGGGATTCCAACAATTTAGGTTGGGAGTTTCCCTTCAAAAGGAACAATTGGGTCACATCTGTATGAGGAACAAAGGAAACACGAGATCGCACATGTCTAGATGACAGAAGCAACCCAGGTTGCACTATTCTCTAGGCCAAGTGAGACATAGATATATTGTGGCTCTCTAAGAGACATAAGCGACCTCAGATCACACCTATATACTAAACAAAAGTGACTCAAGTCGCATTGTTCCTAAAACTAGGTGTGACCTAGGTTGCAACTTTCTTTGAGAAAGCTATTGACTTTAATAAAATTTAAAACTTTGACTGCCAACTAACCCTATTGATGGTGGAATGCAGGATGCAGGTAAATTGGAGGGAGAGAGATGTCATGGACATTAGACATGCTATCCTTGATGATCAACCTATTCGCAATAGCCTGGATAGACATGGGTTACTCAAATTCCTTGAGAACCTACTGATGAGGACTACATGATTGTTGTTCAACAAGACTATTGAGTATTGGGATTGGGACATGGTAGAATTCATCATACAGGGTGAGTGTATATATATCACTCTGTAGGATTTATACTTTATGAATGGCCTCCCAGGATTGGGGGCAATCTATGACACTTAGTTTGTGCATCCACATGATGTGGACATGGAAGACATACCAGCTCATCACTGCGTGGCTAGAGCGTAGATTCATGGATCCTCCATACTCTTGGTGGACATTGAGACTTTGGATACATAGGAAATCACAAAAAGAGTGGTACACGTACTGGGATCTAGTGGACCCAAAATATCTTAGGAAGACAGATGCTCATTGTAGAGCAGGTATTTGCAGGAACTTACTTCAGGTGGGACCAGGTGTTTCTTATAATGGTTCGGCGGTAGCTGAACCATTGTAGCCGACATGACGGTGATTTCAAATTTGCTTCATTCATCTATGATTTCTACTTTGAAAAAGTGTCTGCAATGAGACCTCAATTTGCAGTACGAGATGGTGAGTTGATGGAGCACATGATGCACAAGTGGGGGGAGATGATGATACGAGAGGGAGGCAATGTTGTCGGTACGGTTTTCAACCAAGGATTATTTTCACAGTGGCAATATATCGTAGTAGTTATCAAGGACTAGACTTACATGGGGATGTATTTAAGGGGTGATCCGGAGTTTCCATGAGCTCCTAGCCAACCTTGGGGGGCCTGCTAATACATATGATTTGATGCATTATGATTATAGATGTGTTTCAACACTAGCATAGATGACAGCTATATTTTTTATATGTGATCACGATATTGATGAATTGTCATATGTGTGTGCATATGTGGGGTCGATGACCCAATCGAATTCCAAAGACGGTGCGGTAAGGTCGAGGGAGTCAACCCTACCCCCTGGGCATAGCGCTAGAGGATGAGTGCAAAGGAAATCCTTAAGGAACTACACTGCGATATTGATCGGATTCTATAGGGGGTATCTTATGATGGATGGAATCATTTGGATGATGTGTTGATTGTGGTGTGCTACCAAGAACCCCCTGAGTGGCACTTGACTATGCATCTGATCAGAGTGGCTACCTAGGGGATCTACAATATGATGCAGGGAGAAATGCCTTGCATAGGGATTGATAGTGATGATGAGGAGAATGAGGACTCATCTGAGTATTTTGATGATTAGTATGTAGAGCTGACCCCCATGATATGAGCATGGGAATTTTTTGACCATTGTATTATTTTTACAGCACTATTGGGGATCCTTACTATAAACACTACTGTATTTTGGACGCATGATTATATATATATATGGATGCATGTGGATGCAAACATTTTACTTTTGTGATGAGCCTCTTATTATGATGACGATGATTTATACAATGTTGTATGTATATATGGATGTACATTGAGATGAATGCATACGGATGATTTACTTCCTTGTTATTGATGATTGATAGGCCAGTCTAGAACATCATTATCCATTTGGTATGCTACAGTATTGAAACATATGGGAACATGGATGAATGTAATGGATTCAAATTGTCTAACCATTTGTTTAGTGCGCAAGAATTTTAAGGAAAGGATTGCGTACCCAATAACAATTACTCAATTGTGCAACAAGCAGTTGGGAATCTAGATAAACACAAAGGTGACGAATGCACATGATGTGGAGGGCATCATCCAGGAGGACAATCATGACATCGTATTCTACCTGGTTATTGGTGGCTACACCAGTACACTTTCCACTAATATGGATCAAGTCATGTGACAGAGAATAGAGTACCCACGCAGTTGAGGATACATTTGGATAGTATCTACTTGCATTGTCAGCATAACTGATATAGATGATAGGATAATGATCTATTTGATAAGACCAAGGAAATAAACCATGAGGCTATTTTCAAAAAGGGAAAAGACAAGGAAATCAAAATATATGATACACAAAAAAATGGTTTGGTCAGATAAAGCATAGAATCTCTTGAGTTTTAACCCGCTTTGGGGGTTCTTTAAGAGTTGACCATCTAGACCATAAAGGAGGTATGCCCCCTTCCTAAATCAATGCTTAATGACATAGGGCACATGTCTCTTTACTTTTCCAACTTTATTGTGGGCTTGGTCATAGGCAAGGACTAGGTCAGCTTCTTGGAATTTGTGTGGGTGTACATGGGTGTCATAATGTGCTTTCGACTGCTGCTTGGAATCTTCGATCATCTGGAGTGCCACATGACGATCCTCATCCACTTGTTTGAGGGTGATCAAACATTGTTCCAAAGTGATGGTATCTGGTAAAATTCTAATGGAAATGTGCAGGGAAGGTATTTAACACTCGATAAGGGGAACATATTCCACTCCATGCATGAGATGGAATGCGGTAAATCCTATCGCATTTTTGGTTGATGTTTGATATGCCCATAGGGTTGGAAAGAGAATGTGGTTCCAATTGGATTTTTGATTATCCACCATCCATTGCAGCATGGTTTTGAGGATTTTGTTGATGGCCTCAACTTGGACATTTCCTTGAGTTTAATAGGTTGAGGAAAATTGGTGCTCAAATTTCAACAGATGCGTAAGTGCCTTCCAAATGGTCTCCTCGAAGTGAGAACCGTGATCAAACACCATTTGGTGGGGGACACCAAATATAGTGATAACACGTTTAAAAAATAAATGTGTTGCAGTGGTCCCAATGCAATTAAATGTTGGCATGGTTTTGACCCATTTGGTGAAATAGTCGACAACCACGATTATTTATTTATGGCCACCAGCTGACACAGGATTGCACTCCATGTAATCGATGGCCCAATTGTAGGAAGACCAACAGTGACAACCGGGTGTAATGACACAGGAGGGGTTCTTGCCTTTGGAGAAAATAGTTGGAAGTTACAACAGTGTTTGATTATCACAATGCAACTAGAAAAAAGGGTCATCCAAAAATAATTAACGTGGATAACCTTTTGAGCAGTAGCCATCCCTAAGAGATGGCCACTACATGCTCTGCTATAACAGTCATTTAAGACCCGTTTGTCCTCATCTTGAGTGAGACATCGTCATAGGATTGTGTTAACACCTCATCGATATAGAACATCACCAATAAGGAGGTATCGAGGGGAATGATGATGAATATGATGATCATTGTAACGATTGAGGTGAGGACCAAAATTCTGGGATCGTAGATACATGAGGATATCATCGTACCAAGGACCATTAAAAGATATAGTGAACAAGTGTTTATCTGAAAAGTGATTAGAGATGGGGAACGATGCAGAAGTATATGGTAAATATGTGATATGTTGCGCCAAATCCAAATCCTTGGTGTTCTTGGGGGGCTTACAAATTCAGACTTGCACTCTTGTACGATAACAATCCATTTAGAAACTCTACCTTGAATAAGGTGGCGATTTAAGAGATACAACACAAGATTTAAATTTGAAATGAATTTGGTTCAACTCAGGAGTATGTAATGATGAAGATTCTAAACCAGAAAGACGACAGCTAAGGCTAACGTCTCCTCATGAGGGTAGGGGATGGGATTGATCGGACAGGTTGACTTGCTATTTATGGGTTGAATATTCCTTGACAAGCACTCTGACGATGGAATATTCGGATGCCGAAATGTAAAGGATGAAATCCTTCATAAAGTCTAGAGGGAAGACCAAGGGGGGGAATCAGAGCCTATTTTAATGCATCAAAATATGCTTATGCTTGATTGTCCCAAACAAAGGAGATGTTGGAACGAAGAAAACACAAGAATCCATGAATTGTCATGGCATAATCTAGTATAAATCAGCATAAGAAGTTTTCCTTGCCTTGAATACTTTGCAATTGGTGCAAGTTCCTAAAAGGGGGGAGGTTAACGATGCCTTGAACTTTCAAAGGGTTGATGGTGATCCCTTTCTAGGAAATAATGAATCCTATCAATCAACCTACAAGAACACAAAAAACACACTTAAGGGGGTTCAAGCAGGTGTTATATTTACGACATCTTAGGAACACTTTTTGAATGTCCTCGAGATGCTATGAGAATTACTTGGAACATGACATGAGGTCATCCATGTATGCGAGGATGATGTGAAACATATAATGAAAACAATAGGAAATTGCACGCTGAAAAATGGCTCTAGTGTTCTTGAGACCGAAAGGAATGACTCGGTAGGGAAAGGTTCTCCATGGGGTAGTAAAGGAAATTTTACACTGGTCCTATTGCCGTATATAAATCTAGTTATCCCATAGAATCCATCCATGAAGGAAAGAACCTCATGCCCAATGCAAGCATTGATGACTTGGTCGATGAAGAGGGTGGGGAATTTGTCTTTGGGGAATTCCAGATTCAGATCTCGGAAGTCAGTACAAATGGGTATGGTTCCTTGATTCTTATTGACCAGTATAGGGTTGGATACCCATGTGGTATACACAATTGGATAAATGAATTTGGATTTATGTAACTTGTCAATCATATATTTAACAATTGGGCTTTTGAAGGGTGAATAGGTCTCTACTTTTGGTGCAACGGTGCAACCTACAACCATGTATCAATATGGTGTTCAACAATGGCAAGGTCGAGTCCGAGCATTTCGATATAAGACCAAGCAAAAAAATCACAAAACTATTGAAAGAGTGCTTGAAAGGAATAATTCTCTTCAGGGATACGAGAGGCACCTAAAATGATGTTCTCAGTGACACTCAGTTTAACCAAAATGTCCACATGGATGGTGTGAGAGATATTGACCATATTACCTTCTTCAAAGGTATCCGAGGCTAGGATCGAATTTTTTAACCAGTCAACATTACCATGAGGGATAAATTCTTTTGACTCAATGGAGAACTAATCCGAAGATGGAGAAGGTAGGTTGGGTTCCTCGGGAATGAAGTATGTGTGATGGTGCATATAATCCCAAGGGAATTTTGGTTCCATAAGGGCTTCAAGAATCTCTTCATCACTTTGAAATGATCGAACAGATAGGTTGTAGGGGCTTGTTTATGTCAACACAACTATAATATCATGAGATGATGAGGAAAGCTCATTAGAGAATGAGATGCAATAAATGTTGGTCGTCTCATTTGAAGAGGACATGGGAGGGTGCACTTATTCAATGGTGGTGACTGTTGGATTATTCTCACCATCATCATCTTGGATTTGAATGCACTATATATTTTTTTAATAGGTACTATATAGCTTTTTTTTATGTCACACAAGCACAAGAATGGATAAGGAAAATACCCTTGTTTGTGGGGGATAATTCATTTGTTTTGATTATTTAATAAAGTAGTTTAGAGATTATTCTTTTATGCCTAAAGGCGTTTT
>NWUY0300008944.1:47025-58213 GCA_004151065.3 Larix sibirica | reverse complement strand
AAAAGACAAACCTAACTACCGAGACTGTTTCTAAACAAAACAAAACAAAAATCAACAAAGAAAGCAAAACAATAAAGAAACTGTTTATTTATGTACAGAAAACCTCAACGAGACTATGCAAAATATTGTTTGAAGGCGAGGTCATTGAGGGGAAGGGTTACTTCCTNCTTCCTTCTGGCAAGCTACAGTAAACCATCACGTCGGTCATACTGTCCTCTGTCAGCTTCGACTCACTTGTTGGCTTTACTTTTTGCTTAGGCCTCACCATTTAGCCCCTTGCTTGGCTCATGCCCAACCTGTCGAGATCGCGGCTCGACAACATGTCAACCTTTCCACGACTCTGCGAAAACTTGTCGCCTATCGACACCCACATGTCGAATGCTTCGACAGCTTCTGCATGACTTATTGACTTCAACAATTCAATCTTCTTCAGGCACCAGCGGTCGTCGTTAGTCCCTCTGGTCGGCTCCCTCATGTCGATCAACTTCGACTGATCTACCTAGGCCCCGATGATCCTACATCAAGGTTTTACTAAGAAAGGTGGTGGACATAAACCCTCAGTTAAGCTTTCCTTCAAAAAAGCGAAGAAGGGGAGGTCGATCTGTGTACTTGGAAAGGATATCACCATGGACATGGTTTTAGCCCTGAGCCAGAGGGCATTGGTCAACAAATTCGAATACCTTTGACTCAATCGTCCTGAGCTGTTGTCCTGGATACGTAGTCAGTGGAAGCCCCTTATCTCTAACATTCTACGAGTGTTGGTCTTATCTAATGGGTGGTTTATGTTCCATTTTCTCAATGAGGAGGACTGGGTTTGTATTGAGCATCGTTTTTGGGTCTCTGGTCCTGTCCCACTGGCATGGTGGTTTTGATCCGCGATCGGTGAAACTCCAGAAGAGGCATTTATGGACAATTTTACCTAGTTTCCTCCTTCACTATTGGAATATAGGGGGATTCATGGCAGTTTCCAATACTATTGGTCGTTTTATACTGATGGAAGAGGATCAGGTTATGGGGGAGGAGAGGCGATCTCCTTGGATGTTGGTGGAATTAGACTCTTCGGATGGCCTTCCTGGTGAACTTGAGATTATTTGGGAAGGTGGAGCATTCATCCAACAACTTAACTACTGGAAGATTGCCTTTCGCTGCCATAAGTGTAGACGAATTGGCCACTCTAAGGACTGCTGCAGCACACAGTCTGTGGATCTGGAGCTTCGGGGGGTGTAGTCGACCAAAGGGACGCTCCTGATGAAGGTGTCTGGGATTCTCTTCCGTTGGATCATCAGTTGGCTTCTGCTATGCTAGGTAAGTTTTCACAAGCTGTTCCATTTCTACTAAAGTTTCTTTTTTCTACTGATTTCACCCAGGCTCTCCCCTTCATCTCGATTTCGGATTTATTGGGCTTGGATTTGGGGTTGGGTCTGGTGGAGAATTCCCCGAACCGGAGTGGGGGTTCACCTGCTATGGCTAAGCCAAGTCCGGTTGGGTCTGATAATACTACCTCGGTCGACCATGTGGGGTCTTGGTCCGACCCATCTGATCAGTGTACCCTGAACGCAACTCCCATCCCTTCTCCCGTGGAGTATCCTCCTATTGTGGTGCCTCTTGTTGAGGTGCCCCATAAGGTTGTTCTGGACATCACTCTATCTCCCTCGTCCATTTCAGATGTACCCAAGCCTTTCCCAAAGTATACGAGTAATCTGATCCCATTAAAGTCCTTTCCCTCTATTCCAGTTTTCGATTCTTTGGATGTCCCTTCTCCTAATCCTAGGGGTAATGTGACCATTCGCAAGGCACGTAGGAAAAATAAGGACTATGCACGGTCTGTTGGGGGGTCTCCTACTCTTGTCATGTTGGCTCATTCTGTGAACCCTCCTACATCCTCCCTTTTTGACAAAGGTCTCACTCGGCACTCTCCACCTCGGGCTCTAAGAGATTTGACAGCCCCATTCCCTGTTCCTTAATGCTGATTGTTTCATTCAACGTCTGGGGCCTTGGAAGGGGCCCCAAGAGAGCAACTTTAAAACTATTTTTAGAGGTGACTAAACCTGCTCTTTTATTATTACAAGAAACGATGGTTTGTGTTGCTAATGCAATCTCTTATTTTCTGAAAATGAAGTTGGTGTGGAGTGTTTGTGCCTTGGATGCATGTGGCCATTCGGTGAGCACCTTGGTTTCCTGGGACCGAAGTGTGGCTGAATTAGTTCTTTTACCTCCTGTGTGGGCATTTTGGTGGAGGGTTTTTTTCCCAGGTGTGATAGATTGATCCGCATTCTGAATGTTTATGGCCCATATGTTGATCGAAGGTCTTTTGGGTATAAGGTAGTTCTGTTGGGTATTCTTAACGATCCTTCTCTCATCCTCGCAGGTGACCTTAACCTGACTCTGTGCCCGGATCAATTCTGGGGTTCTAGTAAGGTCATGGACCCACTGGCCATGTATTTTTCTGAGTTATTTGATGCGGTTCATTTGGTGGATGTGGTACCTCACATCATGTACCCGACCTGATCTAATGGTCGATGTGGGGCTAGTTATGTGGGAAAACGTTTGGACAATTTTATGATGGCGGAGGATCTCTGTAATTTTTTCGGGAGATATAGGTCATGGTCATATGTAGTGGGTATATCTAACCACAAGGCAGTGGCACTACAATTTGAGGTTGGGGGTTTCTCTAGTTATTATTTGTACAAGTTCAACTCGGGTTTATTATTGGACCCTGAGTTTTGCAGATGGTTGCAGGTTACTTGGGAGGAGTTAAATGACGATGATAAGGTCTCCTCATTGGGGGGTTTCGCTCACAAATTACATACGTTGAAGAGTTTGGTGCGGGTGTGGGTGAAGGATAAGAAAACTCGTGATATTCAAGCTTTGGAAGTGATTGAGGAAGAAATATTGTAGGTTCAAGCTACTATGGATATGTATCTGATGATAGTTGAGCAGTGTGCCCATTTGGCTGAATTAATCTCTGCTAAGGAAAACATTTTATTACTTATTGAGGAGGAGTGGAGGCAAAAGAGCCGAACCATTTGGCTTAAGTCGGGCGATCAGAATACCAAATTTTTTCAGAGGTTTTCCAATCAACCCCACCTTATGAATACCATTTGGGATGTCAATATCGGTGATAACCAAACTGTTTTTGAGATCTGTCCATTAAAAAGGAAGCACATAAGCATTTTATGGGGGTTTATACGAAGAAGAGGGATCATGGGTTATTACAGCAACTTGAAACGGTCGGCAACTTCCCCCGTTACTTTTCTGCTGAGGAGGCCCTGGTGATTGAGCGTACGGTTACAAAGGAATAAGTTTTTAACACATTGAAATGTTTCAAAAGTGACAAGAGTCCAGGGCCCAACGGCTAGACATCTGAGTTTTATTTGCATTTTTTTAACATTCAGGGTGAAGAACTAACGAAGGCAATTGATGAATCACTATCCAAGGCTCGGATCCTCATCACCTGAATCGTACCTTTATCACTATGATCCCCAAGGTTGATAAACCGAATCATTTTGATGAGTATCGTCCTATCTCATTGTGCAACCTCTAGTATAAAATGATCTCTAAAGTTATTGCTGAAAGGATTAAACCGATTCTGGGTCATTATGTTTCCAAGGAATAATTTGCTTCCCTGCAGAATAGACAAATCTCGGACGTGGTGGGAGTATCCCAGGAATGCATGCATTCCATCAAAGCCAAGAATTTGAATGCCTTTATACTTAAGGTGGATCTCCAGAAAGCTTATGACTATGTTGACTGGGATTTCCTCCACTTTATACTGATACAAATTGGTCTTTCGGCTGAAGTGGTCCAATGGATTTATGCTTGTTATTCATCTGCCAGCTTTGTTGTTCTCATTAATGGTTCTCCGACTGATTATTTTCATGGAAACCGGGGGTTAATGCAGGCCTGTCCGTTATCCCCTTATTTATTTATCCTTGCTATGGAAGGTCTCAGTCAGTTGATTCTGAAAGCCCAGGCTAAGGGGGATATTTATGGTATCCTTGTGGCTAGAACTTTATTTATCTCCCATCTCTTTTTTGTTGATGATGTGCTACTATTTGGAGTAGGCACCAAAGTTGAATGGTTGCATTTTCACTCTATTCTCAGTATTTTTTGTGATGCACCTGGGCTTAGCATCAATGCTACTAAATCCTCCTTCTCTTATCAATGTGATGATCTGTCTTTCTGCACATTTTTGGCAGAGTAGTTCCCTTACAAGCAGGTTCTTCTAAATGATGGACGTATGTATCTCGGATTCCTGATTAAACCAAACTCTTATGTTGTTGATGATTGGACTTGGATGATTAAAAAGATGGCCCGACGGATCAATTCCTAGGCGACTCGCTGGTTGACTTTGGGGGGTAGACTTGTTTTGACTCAATCTGTATTACTCTCTATTCATGTATATTAGTTCAGCATGTTTGATGTCCCGGTATGTATTTTAAACAAACTGAGGCAGCTCATTTTCTGTTATCTTTGGGTTGGTCGGTCTGGGACCTTTAAATTTCACTTGGTGTGCTGGAAGAGATTGTCGAGACCAAAGACGTCGAGGGGCTGGGGTATAAAATATTTACAGGTTTTCAACAAAGCCCTCTATGCGAAGAGCTTTTGGCGTGGCCTTTTTTATAAAGGACTTTGGGGTACTACCATTCAAGCTAAGTATCTGAAAGGAATTGAGCCGGGCTGTGGTTATGCTCCCGCAATCACTCTCTAGGAGTTGGGTCTTCTATCTGGAGCAATCTTCATAAAACTCTACCAATCATTCAGCGCTCTCTGTGTTGGGATGTGGGTCGGGGGAATCAAGTATTGATAGGAACTGATCCTATTTTAGGCCTCGGGGACAATTTCAGGTTATCATTCGAGCTCATCAGGGCACTTCATGATCGTGGTTATTATGTACTTAATCAGTTATGGTTGTCTACTGCTGATCATTCGGATCATCGGGGGATGATTGGGGATATTGCCTTGTCTATGGAGCTTGGGAGGGAGTGGTCTGCTTATTGTGTAGCACTAAATTTGGCGGGTATATATCTGGAAGAGGAGCCAGACAAGCTGATTTGGGTTGAAAATGACATTCAGGGCTCAGTCACGGCCAGTTTGGCATATGACATGTTGATGGCGGATATGCCTACTAATTCGGTGTTCGATCCTGAATTGCTGGTATGGAGTAATAAGATCCCATTGAAACTTAGTTGTTTTATGTGGCTTGTTATCCATAACAAGATACTTACGTCGACAAATCTTCAAAGGCGTGGCTATTATGGGCCAGGGATCTGTGTATTGTGCAGGAGTGTCATTGAGGATGTTAATCATCTTTTTGGTGGGTGTGAGTTTTTCCAGAAGCTTTGGTGTTTGATGCGCAGTAGACGAGCGACCTTACCTGAATGGGATTTGACTTTGGTTATCGACAATTTGGTGGCTTGTTATGAGATTTTGAGCAATAATACTCTTATTGCCTTTCTTATGCTTTGGGAGGTATGGCGTGTATGCAATGGTCTTTTGTTCAATGGTTTCCAGCCAAGCATTGATTTAATGTTATCGTGCATCTATGCCTGGCATTCTAGCATGGATGCCACTCCGGTTCATGATCACATGTGTACCACGCCTTTTTCAGTGGACTATGTCACTTATCCTGTTGGGTTTTTTGATGGTGCGTCCCAGCTCGGGGTTTGCGGAGCTGGTATGGTCATCAAGCTGTCTAGTGCTCATTATTTCCATCTTCGTATGAATGTCGGTATTGGCTCCAATACTAGAGCGGAGATGTTAGCTTTATGGGGGCTCCTGTGGTTTGTGGAGGTTTGGAATATTGCTCTATCCTACATATTCGGTGACTCTCTATGTATCATTGATTAGGCCATTGGTAAGAACATTTTGCGTCCGCTCTCTCTTAAGCACTGGTCGACGAAGGTTCAGAAGCTGATTCAGAGGACAAAGTATCTGGCATTCACTCACATTTAGCGTTGTTACAATGAGGAGGCCGATGACCTCTCTAAACAAGCTCTGGGCTCAATGGATGGCAGGATTTCTTATAAAGAATTCTGTGAAGGCATTCTGTTTAATGAATGTTATTTGTCGTTCTGTTAATTAAGTGATTCTCATCAGGATTCAAGTGTGGCGAACTGTCATTTCGACAGGTTCATGTTTGGTTTTGGTCCAGTTCATCTGCCCCTACAATGGCCTCATAATGAAGGCTATAACTTTGTATTTGCATGTTAATCGGTCTTAGCTAGTCAGTTGNGAGTAATAAGATCCCATTGAAAGTCAGTTGTTTTATGTGGCTTGTTATCCATAACAAGATACTTACGTGGACAAATCTTCAAAGGCGTGGCTACTATGGGTCGGGGATCTGTGTATTGTGTAGGAGTGTCATTGAGGATGTTAATCATCTTTTTGGAGGGTGTGAGTTTTTCCAGAAGCTTTGGTGTTTGCTACGCAGTAGATGGATGACCTTACCTGCTTGGGAGCTGTCATCTGTTATTGACAATTTGGTTGCTTGTTATGAGAGTTTGAGTAATAGTACTCTTATTACCTTTCTTACGCTTTGGGAAGTATGGCGTGTGCGCAATGGCCTACTATTCAATGGTTATCAACCAAGCATCGATCTTATGTTACCGTGCATCTATGCCTGGTATTCTAGCATGGTTGTCGCTCCGGTTCATGATCACATGTGTGCCCCTCCATTTTCAGTGGACTATGTCTCTTATCCTGTTGGGTTCTTTGATGGTGCGGCCCAACTCGGGGTCTGCGGAGCTGGTATGATCATCAAGCTGTCTAGTATTCATTATTTCCATCTTCGTATGAATGTCGGTATTGGCTCCAATACTAGAGCGGAGATGTTAGCTTTATGGGGGCTCCTGTGGTTTGTGGAGGTTTGGAATATTGCTCTATCCTACATATTCGGTGACTCTCTATGTATCATTGATTAGGCCATTGGTAAGAACATTTTGCGTCCGCTCTCTCTTAAGCACTGGTCGACGAAGGTTCGGAAGCTGATTCAGAGGACAAAGTATCTGGCATTCACTCACATTCAGCGTTGTTACAATGCGGAGGCCGATGGCCTCTCTAAACAAGCTCTGGGCTCAATGGATGGCAAGATTTCTTATAAAGAATTCTGTGAAGGCATTCTGTTTAATGAATGTTATTTGTCATTCTGTTAATTAAGTGCTTCTCATCAGGATTCAAGTGTGGCAAACTGTCGTTTCGACAGGTTCATGTTTGGTTTTGGTCCAGTTCATCCGCCCCTACAGTGGCCTCATAATGAAGGCTATAACTTTGTATTTGCATGTTAATCGGTCTTAGCTAGTCAGTTGCTTACTTTAGTAGTCTAGATAACTGATTTTGTTTGAAATTGGATGCCTTCTTTTCGGGAAGCATTTTGACTCTATTATGAATGTACTATGGGATTCTTCCATAGCACATCTTTACTATTTCAATAAAAGATGTTTTTTCATCTCGAAAAAAAAAAGTATATCATCAAAGTAAACAACCCAAAATTTCTAGGATGAGGTTGCTTAAAGGAGCAGTGGGAGCAGTGGGTGGGAAAGGCAGCGGGAATTGGGGATAGGTTGGGGAGAGGGTGGTGCGTGTCGGAAAGAGGGGTTAGAGGTGGGGGAGGAGGCTAAAGGGAGGTGAAGGTGGTCTAGATCGTGGAACGTTAGTGGGGTAGGGTGGGATAGGGAAAGAGAGGTTAGGGTGGGGGGGAAATTGAAAACTATGTCCTTCTTTTTTATTTTTTGGTTTTTAATATGTTTTTGTTTTTATTTTATTATTTTTTTTAAATTAAAAACAAGGGTAGGGGCGTTTTTTAATTAATTTGTTAAAGCTTAAGATGTATTAAAAACGTGTTTCTTCTTCAATTTTTCTTTTTTCTTTTTTAAATGACTTTTTTTTGCAATAGTACCAAGCTTTTAGGCCATGGTTTTAAATATATTGTAATGGTTGATTTTAATATTTTCAATGCAAGGATATTGATTGTTAATGCCATGTTTAAAAAATAATAATTTTAGTCACAAAAAAGGGGGCTGCTATTAGAACCATGACTTTTTGATTTGGGGTTGATTTGAAGATTTTGGTTACAAATGTATTGGTGGTTGACACTATGTTTTCAAATTAGTTGTAGTTTTAAACCCAGAAAAAAAAAAATGGGCACTGCTATTAGAGTCACTTATCGATTCAGGGGTTGATTTTAAGGTTGTTGTTGGGAATACTATGACTTTGTTAATATCATTGTTGAGAAAAGTGGTAAGTTGAACCCTGGAAAAAAAAGAAGTAAAAAGTTGCTATCAATAGCACCACTTTTTTATTTAGGGGTTGATTTTAAGGTATTTGTTAGCAACATTATAATGCTTTAATGCCACAATTGAAAAATATTGTAATTTTAACCCCCCCTCCAAAAGGGTTCTACTGATAGCACCCCTTTTCAGGTTGGAGGTTGGTTTTTGTGTTTTGACCCAAAAATATGGGTTTTTAGGGTTGAAATTCTCATTTTGAGGTCATAATTCTTGTCGAATTGATAGCTATGGTGTATCTATTGTTGATATGTGTATATCGAGATGTACTTCATTACCATTCCTAGCATGAAGGGACATATATGATTAGGCATGGATGTAGTGTGTGAGAAACACTCTACCAGACAACATGGCTTCAGTGATGGAAGCATGCAGAGAGTCCTGAGACTTCTACCTCTTGCATGCGGGATTTGCATGCAAGATTTTTTAATGCGTTAGAGTGATTTTTTAATGCAAAAGTGTATTTTGCATGCAACACAAATTAGGGATTTGGAAACCCTAATAAGTCCCTAAGCTATTAAAATGAGGAAGAAGGTAAAGGTAAGGCAATCTACTTAGTCAATGAATAGTAGAGAAGCAGAGGCGCATTATTGAGACAGAGAGAGGCGCAATTCTCTAGTGGAGGGTGCACTTCTTTGAGAGAGGGCGTAGTCTTGAAGATGTGAGGGTTGAGAGGAGTGAGACATATTCTTTAGATATTGAGGAGAGGGTGCCTTGATCATTTAGAGACTCAATGACAGTCAAAGGGTATTCTATTGAGCAAACAGAGAAATAGTGAAGAGAGGAGCGCATTCCAAAGAGTGGGGTGTGCATTCTTCAAAGGCTCAAAGATCAAAGGAAGACAGGGGTGCACCTTTTAGAGACTGGTAGGGAGCACACTTCCCTGGGCAGAGATTCAAACTTGATTGCATCAAAGATCATAGCAAAGCAGAGGGCGCACATGTCAAATTGGTCACACGTGTCGGAGAGGGGTGCATTCCTTCATAGACAAGTCAACTATTGAGGGATTATCCTAGAGATATAGCATGCCTTCCAAGGAATCAGAGGGTCCACATGTCATATTGGTCACACGTGTCAGAGAGGAGCACATTTCTTCAAAGGCAGTTCAACTATTGAGGGTTTATCCCAGAGATATAGCACGCCTTCCAAGGCATCAAGTTCTTATGTTTATATGATAAAGTTGATTGTAATCATTATATAAATTCTCTAGCTCATATTATAGAAAGCCATAGTTTGTTGGTTTTTCCCCATTAGGGTTTCCAATGTAAATCATTGTGTTAAACTATATGTGTTTGGTTTCCAGTTGGGCCTACACATGTCTGACAAGTTAATGAGTTTATGTATTGTTGCTTATACAATCATATCTTAGATTTATTTATGTGTATGCATATGGGAATTGTATTGAAAGTAGTAGATCATATTATAAGCTCANNACCATGAGGCAACATCCTTAGATAAGAGCAATTAATGAATAGTTTCATACTTTCTGACATGTATAATATTGTTATCATAGATTTCATAGATGTAATATCATATATTATTGTTATCATAGATGTATAGATGTAATATTGCTATAATATTGAAACTAAGCCACTCCTTGAATTTTGATATCATAGATGTATAATATTGTTAGTCCTTATCCACTAGAATTCAGTCAAACATTTCACAAGTTGAAGGAAATTCTCATCACATAAAAAAAATGGATCAAAATCATGGATATATTTTATGTCTAGATGTCAATGTCAATGAATACAAATTTCTTAGGGATACAGATTGTTATTGAAATTCACACACAATATTCAAATTGAAGGAAACTCACTTTGATGTCAACTAATTGACTTTCTTTAACCTTTCTCACATAAATGGTATCCTTTTGTATACTATCCTTGCTTCCCAGAAGGTGTGCAATGGTATATACCTAATCAAGTTAACAAGCCTCGGACAAGACATTTGAAAACATGCACTAGATATGGCATCAACTCTTAAAGATGCTTCAATAGACTTAAGTACCTTTGTCCTACATCAGAAGCACAATTTATTGCATGTTTTCTTTTCTATATCTATATTTTATATATATTAAATTAATTGAATATATTGTACATTCTATCAAACATAATATAAAAATTCTGACCTTGATGGTTGAAATTCCAAGGCATGTAATGGTACAAGTGAACACGATACAAGAACATTGTGAACCTGCATACCATATTTAAATACGCATAAGGAAATAAATGTATATATATAATGCATGAACTATTGCATTTTTATGATCCGCGTCTATATGATTCTTCATATATATGCATTAATAACAACATCCCATATTTTACATCAATTGTGCATTTTTAGGTTTAATCTCACTCACTATTATTCATTACCTCTTCTTAGCTATTAGCCCTTGATTTTATAGTTTAATGAGAGCATAACTTGACAAAAAGAATAAAAAATACCTGACCATAAAAAAATAAAAATAAGCAATCCCAACTAGTTTGCTCAACGAGTTGTTTCTAATGTTGTTGGGAATTTGGCTAGTAATGTGCCATCATGATCATAGTTTAAATCCCCATGGGTGAGGTCCACTAGTCTAAAATGATATGTTTACTAGGTTGAAACACTAGTTCTAATGCCACAAACCAAAAATGTCTAAATCAATTATTGAAAAATTAGATATGGGAACCTTAGTTCTGTCACCCTTAAGGCTATGCCAATAGAAAAAAAATATTATGAATATGTTGATGAAAAAATAAAAAATAGATATGAAAATCCTAGTTCCAGAGCCATTAAGGCAATGCCACTAAACAAAAAACTTTGGATTTGTTGTAAAATGAAAAAAAGTATGCAAGGTGTACAAAGTTCTAGGTTGATATGATGTTAGGGAACCATTTTGATGGTGACATCTATTAAAT
>NWUY0300008944.1:8519-32334 GCA_004151065.3 Larix sibirica | reverse complement strand
AAACCCTAAGTTTAAAAGGTAGTAATTTTCTGAAGTAATAAGACCACCCATCTTGACCACCCATCTTGAAAGCTTAAGTTTTTATGTTTTTGTTTTTAAATGATAGTTGTAACTAAATGTTTGGCAAACTATTTTTGTTTTTGTTTTTTTGGATTGAATAGACCTTTACATAAAGGCTCTAAATAATGATGCGGAGAAGTAATATTGAAGGTGAACACTATTCAGCCTATTGCTGCTGCAGACCATTTAATGTAGCTGAGTGGGTGTGTTGTGTTAGATAGTATTCACCAATATTAACAGTCCATGACTTGAAGAGTACAAGACCAATGATCCCACCCACCTATATACCAACGATATCTAGCAAGTACAGAACAATGTACAGAACAATGAGACCTCATGTACAGGTCGCCTCGAATTCCTACAAAAACAAATTTAGAATAGGTAGCTTTTTTGGATAGACTCAAACTTGTGGTTGAAGCTTGAAGCGACGGGCGGGACTTAGAAATAAAGGGAAGGAGGCAACAGCAAGACCTGTTAGACTCGCCGTTTCTTGGTCACATGGTTTTCTTACTTTCTCTCTTTCTTGGCACCTAAGTCACCATAGGTTGCAAGTTCAAATCTTGTGGCTGAGAGGTTGAGAATGACATCTGGGACGAGGCTGAAATGTGTGGTGTTTAAGGCAAGCCTAATCTTCACGTAATCTTGGTTTAGTACCTTTGGTGGTGAGTAGATCATTCTTCCATATTAAAGTTATAAACCCATTGTAGAAATTCCTGATAATGAAAAAAAAATTCTGCTAGTTTGAAATGTGTGAAGTTTTGAAATGTATGAAGTTTAAAGCTAGTCTCATCTTCACACAATCCTGGTTTAGTACCTTTGGTGGTGGTGGTGGTGGTGGGTAGATCATTCTTCCCACCATCGGAAATTCCTAAAGTTATAAACCCATTGTGGAAATTGCTGATAATGAAAAAAAAATCTGTTCATGATCTCTCCCAGATAAATGTGAATCTCAGAAAATATCATATTCTCCATCGGTCTTTCACTCTTCCCTATCACTTCAAGGTTCTGGGTAAAAAGTTTGAAATGGAATAATCACCAAATTTGCAGGCTGTCTACGTAGAACTTGTTAATCAAATTTGAAATATGTGTATGTTGTGAATTATGATATGATTCAGTACATTCTGAACGGTGATACACGGGCAGTTCGTTATGTGTACGTTGACGCCTCGTCCATTTATTGTTTTGAAACTGTTCATGATCAGCTCCTCCTCCAGTTGGATGACCATGTCTCTCTTGAAAATAATCTAGAGGGGCTCTTCCTGAATGACTCCATAACGTAGAATGCCGTGCCACGGATTCACCGGATCATCACCGGCATCTCGAACCACATAAATTCTCCCGTCTTTGCCTCCAATGGCATCCATCCAACGCCACAATCTGAGAGCCGTTTTCTGTTTCGGCGCCAATTGGAGTCCAAGCGCCAGCAGTCATAGATGGCGAACAATAACCACCATGCAGCATCCTAATAAATAAATATTGTATAGGCTGCAATATATACACTTGGATCCTAATAAATAAATATTGTATAGGCTGCAATATATACAGTTGGATCTAAAATGTTTCAAATCTAACGGTATATATATACCAGTCTATACAGCGTTTTATTAGGCTGATGCAGACTTGTTATTGGTCGCCGTCAATAGGGTTACCCGTTGCATGTGACAAACAGAGCCCTCGTCTTGTGCTGTTGATATAATTGCTTCTGAGATGAATGAAACATAGATAATTGTATCATGTCAAATAACCAACAACTGAATTGAAACAAAACATAACATGTTTAATGATCAATCAGAACAGATAAATGTTGTTATAAATTAATCCCAATCAATCAATGTAGAGGTAGCGAAGTATTAGAGGTTTATCTAAGTTTCCACCACAGAGATGAAGCTGCTGCTATTGGCAGGCGCGCGTGCTTCTGCAGCTTCTCCTCCAGATGTCTTTGTTGCCAAACAGTGGGGCGCCTGGCCCTAGATGCACAGGACTCCGATCAAGTTTATGCAACTCAAAATACTACTTTGATTGGTCATGTTTCACAATTCAACACCAGATCGGGCTGCTGCCTTTCCAAATAAACAATGTCTGTAAATATTAGCGAAAGGGTAATGCTGCAGCTCTTAAAAAAAATGCAGTAGAAAACATTGAAAGAAGAAGAATAGCTGAGAAAGTAAGCATTGCAATCCCGTTTTATGGGCAAGCTATTGGGAGCAAGGGAGGAGGGAAAAGTCAGCTACAATGGCTGGCCATTACACAATCTCTTTTTATAGCACTACAGAATCCAGACCATTTACCCAAGTGAGGGAGGAGTGAAAAGTCAGCTTCAATGGCTGGCCATTACGCAATCTCTTTATATAGCACTACAGAATCCAGACCATTTACCTGAGCGAGGGAGGAGTGAAAAGTCAGCTTCAATGGCTGGCCATTACACATTCTCTTTTTATAGCACTACAGAGTCCAGACCATTTACCTGAATATATGATACTCTTCTTATAAAATTCCGGACCTTTGACCTGTATATAGGTTTCCAAAACATTGAATTCGCGAAAATCAAAGACTCCAAAACAATGTCTAATTACAGGATAATATTTTTGCACCAAGAACTGCCTTTATTTTTAATTTTTTTTTACAACTAGGAATCTTCCACATTAGAAACACATGAAGGATGGGTCTATAACTAGGTCAAGGCCAATTCCAATGTTGAATAGAAATATAATTTGTTTACTATGAAGATGTTACTAGATTTGTGTAAAGAAGGGAGCCATCCTGAATGCCCCATGAATGTCAAATGTCAACTCTTGCTTAAACGAATTGAACACCTAACCTGTAAAATTGAACAAGAAGTGGTCAAAAACTGCCTCTTTATATATATATATATATATTCTTCTTTTATGTGTTCATATTTAACTTGAAGTTGCAGTTTGCAGTTGCAAGTAATAAACCTTAAATTTATTTTAAACTCAAAACTATTATATCATGAAGTGGTATCACCTTTCATTAAAAAAAATTCAAATTAGGTTGCAATAACATTTTTGACTATAGTTTGCCTCTCCAATATAGTGATATTTATTTTGTTTTCTTTGCATTTATTACTTTCTTATAATCTTACATACTTGAGCCTTTATGCAGTAGTCAAAAGAAGGCAAAAGAAGCCTCCCCATTATAGTGATATTTATTTTGTTTTCTTTGTATTTATTACTTTCCTATAATCTTGCATACTTAAGCCTTTATGCATTCTTCAAAATAAGCTTACCCATTATAGTGATATTTATTTTGTTTTCTTTGTATTTATTACTTTCCTATAATCTTGCATACTTGAGTCTTTATGCAATAGTGAAAAGAAGCAAGGCAAGTAGGTATTTCTCAAAGTTCCAAGACTTACTATTTTGCAAGGAATTTTTTCGTTTTTAATTATTTACAATTATTTCCTTATTGAGTAGGTATGGAGAACATGATTAATCATTTAATTTGTGTCTCTATACCTTTATCATAATAAATTTTTTGCAAACATAAATTGCTATCTTTATCACCATTTACGTGTGAATTCACAAAGACAATACATTTCTATCAATTGGATGTGTTGGAATAATTTTTTATATTTACATATTTGGTATTATTATTTTAGCAATGTACATGGGTGTCCAATCCTATCTAGACTTTTTCCATTGATACATATACATGTAAGAAAACAATGAAAAAACCTTACATAAAAAGTTAAATGGAAAAGGAATGTGCATAATAAATGTAACTTTGAGAAAATTGAGAGTGCAAATTTTCACCAAATATAGGAATACATATAGTAAATATTGGTTCATTGTAAATTATTCAATCATAAAATGTTGCCTAATTATTTTTTTCAATAAGGGATTATTCAAAAGTTGGTATAATTTTCCTTGAAAAATTGGATGTTTCGCCTACCTTAAAATGGGCATTCAATACATTATTAGCCTCCCTTTATGTACTATGGGATAAATATCACATCCTTTAAAGATTTCCGTGAAGTAAAGGTTAGACGTTCATTGTATCCATAACAACCGTCCATAGCATTCATGGAAGTATTCTACACTCTTGCACAAATCTTTAGTTTTACTCAAATAAAATAGATAGGAACCAAATAGAAGGACAAGCATAATTATTATGGTACCAAAAGACAAATGTTGGGTTTAATGGCATATGACACTTTTAGGTCAAGGCACTCGACACTCTAAAAATGTTGCAAAAAATTACACACACAAACCATTAATTAATAACTTGATGATGTCTTATTTGAATGGGCTAGGGGACCATGACATAAAGGCATACTGAGATTTTAAAGGCTATATCACTTAGGATACACCAAATACCAAGAAATATTATAGAATCATACACAACCAATTCCTAATTCATTTGTAGAAACTTTGTTGTCCTTAAAACTAGATTATGAACATCATTGTTAGTCAAATTTCAATGGAAATGAGGTAAATAGAAAGGGAAATCACCTATGTTACACATGCATGTTGTAGACAACCAAGTATTTTGCTAGCAAGAAATTGGATATGCAAGATAAATAGACAACATTTGGAACTAAAGCAATGAAGGAAGAGGAATGGTCAACCTCTTGACTTTAAAACACCAAGTCACACATAGACACCACGTGTCAACGACTAGAAAACCATGTCAAATGATGCATATGAAAGTTCATTTCAAATGAATACACCATTGAATCTTCACATGATATTCCTTTTGATAAGGTTTGTATCTTCATGGTATCAACAAACAATCAAATAGTGGTAAGCAAACTCGTTCACCCCACAAGATGCCAACTCACATTCATACAATCACATAACATTAGAGATAATTGTCGAACAATTAAAACACCAATACATTTGGTAGTTCAAGCAAGTCATAAGACACCAACTCTTGATGTTGTATTGCATGTAAAAGAGAAAAATGAAATTTCACCACCCTGAAGACGTTTGTTTAACCCATTAGACTTGTTTCTCCTTCTACAAGTAGAGCAACCACTTACATATAATACAATGAGCTCGGTGAAGCCATTGTTTTCATAGTTGGAGTTGAGTAAAACCAACCCTCCCATATTGCAAAGTGCATGAATGAAACAAAAACCAATCAATCAATTTGAGAAGGAAGATAAAAATCACATGAAGAACGTAATTGAAGGAATATAGGAAAAGGAGTGGCATAAATAATCTTCCATAGACTCCCACTATCAATATGACCTCTAGAATGCTTTATTAGGATTTGAGTGACTAAATCCTAAGTATTTCCAAGAATGGTTCCTTATCCCCTAAGGAATTTTCAACTTAATTTTCTAATGGAGGTGACAATTTTTATCGATCTCCTTTTGTTGGAATAGTATAAGAGAGAGGGAATAGCTTCCATTCTAGTGGCAAGGACCTACCTCAAATTTAAAATTTAAAGTAATTAAGTATAGGAAACTTGAAACCGTGGAGAGATAACAAGAGGAATAACCATTGGTGAATTCTAGATTGAATGCATTGTGACAAATAATCCTTCAAACAGATAATAGGAAAATGATTGAAGAACAAAAATAGTTGAGTTGATGAAACAAGTTGGACTATGTTATCTATGTGAGAATCTAGTGAATTATGGGCTCTCCCAAATTTCTGTGTTTGCAAGAAATTTGTGCATTGGAAAACAAGGGTAAATGAAAGGGAGATAGTTGTGAATGGGGAACTAATATATACTAAAGGAAGAGTACTGAGAAGATGGAAGTGGGATGAAAAGACAAAAGATAATTATTTCTCTCTCTGTAATGAGGTTATTGGTAAAGGGGCTATCTTTAGATATAGGGTTACTTATCTAATTATCCCACGTCTCAAGCTATTAATTACTTAGAGAAATGAGAAGTTATGGAAAATATTTTGAGGATTCATCAATCAAAGCCTTGGAGGGTGGAATGCCAAGAAATAAATTGGGTGTCCAAAGCTCTTCCAATTCTTATTGAATTTTCACAAAGCACTCCTCAACTTGTTGATATTATTTCCTATAACTCTGAGCTTGAATTCAAGAAGAGATGCAAAATGAAGATGAAAATGGAGAATGTAATGAAATAATGGAAATGTGAGTTTAGTGAATTGTTCAATAAAACGACGATAATAGCCAGCATGTCCAAGAAAACTATGTACCTATTTTTGAGTTTTGGGAACCAGAAGATTCATTATTGCCTTGATTTTTGTCAAATCCACCTTGATACCTGCAACATAAATATGGCGTCCTAGGACAATACCTTTAGTGAGTAACATATGGCATTTCTCATTACTGAGGGAAAGGTTAGTCTCCTTGCATCGTTTGAGTAGTTTCTCTAGGCTAGCTAAAGCCTCCTCAAATGTTTGGCCATAAACTATGAAGTCATCCATATAAATTTCAACACATCATGATTCAAATAAAACAAATGCCTAGCACAACACTTTGAGAGGTGGCAGGTGCATTGAAAAGGTTGAAAGGTAGTACCCTAAAGGAAAATGTTCCCCAAGGATAGGTGAAGGTGGTTTTATCTTGTTCCTCTGCATCGATTTGGATCTATTTATAACCACTAAATCCAACAAGGAAAGAGAATAATTGTTTCCCAACTAATGTATCAAGGACTTGATCAATGAAGAGCAAAGAGAAATGGTCCTTCTGAGTGGCTTTATTCAATTCCCTATAATCAACATAGATCCGCCACTTGCCATTTTTCTTGGGTACTATTACCAAAGGAGAGACACATTGGCTATCATATATCAAGTATATGAAGTTCACATTCAAGAGTTTTTACAATTCCTCCTTGAATGTATCCCTCATAAGTGGGTTCATATGGCGTTGATGTTGCCGAGTAGGTCGAGCATCATTTTGGATGTAAATGTGGTGGGTGCACAAATCATGGTGGATTCCCTTCATATTTATGTATTCCCATGAAAATGCATCCTTATGTTCTTGCAAGAGATGGATCAATCGTTTTTATGTGAAGGGGAAAACTATGGATTTGTATTCAGGCTTTTCCCTGGTTTGATTTCTATATAAATTTTGGTAAGTTTGGTATCAATCACAGGTAAGGAATTTGAAGACAATCCAGTCACATAATTCTCCTGAACAAAAGCTTGCATTATGGAAACCAAAATTTGAGAGTTTGACTGAGAGGACGAGGATGGATTGCTAAGAAAACTACTGATCATATCATCCTCTATTTTGTTTTTAAAACAAAGTGCTTTTCCAATGGTGAGCAATGGCTAGACAATTTTGGTATTGCACTCTTCTTCTTCCATCCATAAGGGGTTCTCATAGTCTGTGATAGGCTTGGAAGGAGGGTACAAAGTAAGCTCCTTAGTGGAGTTACCATGATATATCATCATGTTACCAGATTTGCAGCCAATATATGCATCGACAGTGGCTAACCATGGCCTACCCAAAATTAGAGGATGGCCTCCTAGATGAGATTTTGGTTGTAGGACCATAAATTTGGCTGGATACTCTCATGAATCTACAAAGATGATTATATCCTCCATAATTCCCTTTGGTCTAATAGTAGATTGATTTGTTAATTTGAGGACCGTGGGAGTTTCTCGAGAGTGGAGTCCCAGATGCCCCATGGTTTCTTTGGTCATTATGTTTATGTTACCTCCCAAATCAATTAAGGTATTTGTTAAATGAACATTGTTGATGTAGACGTCAACTGTTGGATTCATAGGATCCTTATACTTGGGAATTAGCACTTTTCCAAGCATTAGGTTTGCTAATTGACCGATCACATGTACACTGGGAGGATCCTTTGGCTTCCTACCAAGTTTCTTATAACACAATTTTATGACAGTTTTAGCATATATTGAGATGTCCTTAATGGCCCGAAACAATGGAATCTTGACACACATATTCCATGTCTCATCTAGTAAATTGAACTCAGGCTGAGTAAGAGGTTTTCTTATTCCTCACCTTTCAAGATAAGGAGGAGAATGAGAAACCCCTTTAGTTAGTGGTTGGTCCAAATTTATGGGGGAAATAGGTTGTGGTGTCTCAGTAGGATGCTGGTCATATTGTTTTTCAAAATGACTTATTTTTGGTTGTAGAATCTCCTCCTCTTCATATTCTATAATGATTAGAGGATGTTCTTGATTGAGTACTCTCCTTGACCTAAGAGTGATGCTGCCAAGGTAGTTGTGTTTGTGGCATCAAAATTTGTTGGTTTCCAGGTGATGATCTCTACCATCCATGTGACCATTACCTAGTGTGTAGGAGGATACCATTGAGAAGGAAATTGTGGTTGTTGGGGAGGATATTGAAACTATGGATTAGCCCAATAAATATTAAAAAACGAGTGGGCTCTTGATTCATAGCTATTGGCCTAGGTTTCCAAGGCTTCTTGGGAGCTATGAAACAAACTTGCTCTTTTTCCATTTTTGTTACTTCATATATTGCTTTTAGGCCAAGCAAAGATGGACAACTGTTGATAGGGTGATTTTGTTTGCAAATGATATAAATATCAATACTATTAGGTGGGCACTCTTTTAAAGAGCTTATGCCTACACTTGGGACAAAAGATAGCCATAGATTTTTCCATTTCTACCTGCTTTTGCTTAGCTCGTAACATATCAATTTGAGAAGCCAAGGAACTTAAAATATTAGTCTTAAAATTATCAAGTTACCTAAATTTAGCGCGTGTGACCCCTCCCGAGACTGATTTTATGACTCTAGGAATTTCCTCTCAAGGGACTTTTCTAGCCATAGATGTTCCTCTTGAATATCCCCTACAAAGATTGCATATTTCATCAAAGTACACATTGGACATATCACCTTTCCCCATTAGGTTTAATATGTCCACATATTCATCCCTCAACCCTCTAATCAACATTGTTTTCAGTGCTTCCTTGCCTAAATTGTTGTGTTTAGATCTTCGTAGATTATATCGAAAACATTCAACGTAATCCACCAAGCTCTCCTCTCTTTTAGTCATTTTAAAAATTTATTCCCACAAATCCTTAGCATTGTAATAGTCCTGGAACTTTTGGAGAAATGCATGTTTCATATCTTCCCATGTGTTGATGGTTTTCCCTCCAAGTCCCATGAACCATCTCAATGCTACACTTTTTAATGTAGCAGGAAACAATTTTAGTTTTTGTTCATCTGAAAAATAATCGTAACTACAACACAAAATATTAAATTCAAAGAGGAAAGTATTGAGATCTTCGCTTGTCAACCCATGAAAAGTGGGTAGGGATGAAGGGGGAAATTTTTTATTGGTGCTTCTCCCCTAATATCCCCAATTAGGAATGTGAAAGTTGTGTTAGATGCAACTTCCTCTTCTGCCATATTGGCCTCCAAGTTTTTGAAGAGATGCCCTGCAATCCTTGATTCCTTTGAGGGGGCAGATTTTGATGGTTCATGGACACGATTAATTTTATCCTTGAGATCTAAACTTCACTATCCGCTAACTAATTCATTTGTATGTCCTCGCCCTTCTATCCGAGTATAGAATTCAGCTTCAATTGATGAAGGTAATACAACTTTTTCCAGATTTCCTAATGGAGGAATCTATTATCTGTTGATATTTCCACGTCCTCCTCATCCACTTCTACCTGCAAGTTTGTTAGTATGGGAGGTGGTTCTTACTACTCCACATGCTCTATAATGTCCTCTATGACTCATGCAAACCTCATGTCTTGAACACAGTAGAGTAGGAACTCACTTTCAGAATTTTGAAGCAGATGCGCAGGTTCTTACCTCTCGTCTTACCGCTCACCCTTCCCCATATTCAAGGTACTCTATTTATGATCCTAACTTCAAAATCACACAATGTATAAGCTATCCTAAAGGATTCAGTTTGACAATTACCTCAAAGGAATATCCTAGTACTATGTGTCAACAAAAATAACCAACGCTAGACGTACTATTACACCTTAATGATGGGCAAATTAATTGCTTGTGAAAACAATCAATTCCATAATCAATTATTTGTCAAACTAGGGCCAATCCTCTATTTTCAAGTTATCATCACTGTATTTGCAGGATGCAAATTCTAATCTCATATTGGCTTTCTAATATGCGAAGCAATACAATGGTAAACTAAACATAATTTCTGAATCAAAAGCAAATAATCCAAATCCTATTTAACCATTCAAAAACTTGAATTAAAATTATTGGTACCAATTATTAGCTCCAAACCACATGCCAAGCCAAAGTCATTACATAGTGAGTAAAGCAAAATCTAACATTCTCACTCAGATCTATATTCTGTAATTGTATTTGTACATGAATCGGAGTAGGGGAATTATGGCAGTAATTTTTAACACACATAGTAATGCTTGTCAATCACATGTATAAATGATTATGACTTAAGAACAACATCACTGTAATTGTTATATTGAAATCAACACATCTGTGGTTAAATTATTGTAACAAAATTACGCATATATAACCAATCCACACTATTGGAATCACACAACTACAGTTAATATTGTAACGAAATCCACATCTATAATCAACCAATAATACTAGAATCATACACTCACGATTAATGGAGTAACGAAATCACACATTCACACATCTTCGATTAACACTATAACAAAACCACACATATGCTAATGAAACCACACATCTACTCATAAAGTATGCCCATTTTTGCTCATAGTCTCATCCTTTTAAAGTGAGTACAATAGCAACAACATTCATGGAAATAGTTCATAACCTACATGGCAATTTCAAAATGATTGTAAGTGACAAAGATCCATATTTTAATAGTATTTTTTTGTTTGACTTGTTTTCTTGTTTGGGTGCTCAGCTAGCTCATAGGTTCTCTTACCATCCCCAATATGATGCACAAACTAAGATTGTAAATAAGTGTTTATAATGTTATTTTCATTGCTTTACACATGATAAACAATCACAATGAGTCAAATGGTTATCTTTGGTAGAATTGTGGTACAACACTTCTTACTTTACCGCTCTCCTAACTTTCCACATTTATGGCACTTTATGGATATTATTCTCCCTCCATCACATTACTTTTGAGAGGGAAACCTAAGGTTCAAGTAGTGGAGGATCGCATCCAAGACCACCAAAAGGTTATCCATTTATTGAAGGACAACTTGACTATAACAAAAAATAGGATGAAACAACATGCATGTCAACATGGGAGTGAAAGATACTCCTGCAGGGATTTATGTCCCATCAAGCAACAAACAAAGCACAATAAATTAACACCAAATGCTATGATCCCTATAATGTGATCTAAAGGTTTGACAATATGAGTTATTGATTGTAGTTCCCATCTTCTTTACCTGTACATCCCATCTCTATGTTTCATGTTTAAAGAAGGTAATTGGTGACGGGATCCTAATTTAGACTATTCTTCTAGAGCTTGATAAAGAGGGAAACACCATACTAGAGCCTAAATTAGTGATTAAAACNAATCAATTATTTGTCAAACTAGGGCCAATCCTCTATTTTCAAGTTATCATCACTGTATTTGCAGGATGCAAATTCTAATCTCATATTGGCTTTCTAATATGCGAAGCAATACAATGGTAAACTAAACATAATTTCTGAATCAAAAGCAAATAATCCAAATCCTATTTAACCATTCAAAAACTTGAATTAAAATTATTGGTACCAATTATTAGCTCCAAACCACATGCCAAGCCAAAGTCATTACATAGTGAGTAAAGCAAAATCTAACATTCTCACTCAGATCTATATTCTGTAATTGTATTTGTACATGAATCGGAGTAGGGGAATTATGGCAGTAATTTTTAACACACATAGTAATGCTTGTCAATCACATGTATAAATGATTATGACTTAAGAGCAACATCACTGTAATTGTTATATTGAAATCAACACATCTGCAGTTAAATTATTGTAACAAAATTACGCATATATAACCAATCCACACTATTGGAATCACACAACTACAGTTAATATTGTAACGAAATCCACATCTATAATCAACCAATAATACTAGAATCATACACTCACGATTAATGGAGTAACGAAATCACACATTCACACATCTTCGATTAACACTATAACAAAACCACACATATGCTAATGAAACCACACATCTACTCATAAAGTATGCCCATTTTTGCTCATAGTCTCATCCTTTTAAAGCGAGTACAATAGCAACAACATTCATGGAAATAGTTCATAACCTACATGGCAATTTCAAAATGATTGTAAGTGACAAAGATCCATATTTTAATAGTATTTTTTTGTTTGACTTGTTTTCTTGTTTGGGTGCTCAGCTAGCTCATAGGTTCTCTTACCATCCCCAATATGATGCACAAACTAAGATTGTAAATAAGTGTTTATAATGTTATTTTCATTGCTTTACACATGATAAACAATCACAATGAGTCAAATGGTTATCTTTGGTAGAATTGTGGTACAACACTTCTTACCTTACCGCTCTCCTAACTGTCCACATTTATGGCACTTTATGGATATTATTCTCCCTCCATCACATTACTTTTGAGAGGGAAACCTAAGGTTCAAGTAGTGGAGGATCGCATCCAAGACCACCAAAAGGTTATCCATTTATTGAAGGACAACCTGACTATGTCAAAAAATAGGATGAAACAACAAGCATATCAACATCGGAGTGAAAGATACTCCTGCAGGGATTTATGTCCCATCAAGCAACAAACAAAGCACAATAAATTAACACCAAATGCTATGATCCCTATAATGTGATCTAAAGGTTTGACAATATGAGTTATTGATTGTAGTTCCCATCTTCTTTACCTGTACATCCCATCTCTATGTTTCATGTTTAAAGAAGGTAATTGGTGACGGGATCCTAATTTAGACTATTCTTCTAGAGCTTGATAAAGAGGGAAACACCATACTAGAGCCTAAATTAGTGATTAAAACAAGGGTCAAGCAACTAAGGAATAAAGCAGCCTTTGAATACATTAACAAGTGGAAGAACTTGTCGACAACAAATGCAAATTGGGAAGATAATCTCTCCATACAAAACAACCACAATTGATTACCAATGAGGACACCACTTGTTTGTAGGGGAGGGACATGTTAAGCCCCTAAGTCTTGCCTCTCTTTAATTATTGTTACATTAATTATAATACTGTAGGTTTACTATTTCCTTTTAGCCTTCTTTTTCTCCCATATGTACATTAATGAGACTCATTTGAATGATCATCTTATCTTGTGTATTTATATTGGTAAAAGGCGGTGGGTCGTGCCTCCCAAAAGATGCTTCTCTTTTCTTCACTTTTTGACCTTATTTTGGTGTTATACAACTAAATTGGATCTTTTTCATTTATTTGGCTATTTGATTAACAACTTAAACATGCTAAGTTAGAGCAATGCAAACCATTGAATGACAATGTATTGAATGATTCAAATCAAAGATAGGTAAATTACACATAGGTGTGGCAAAACAATGTGTAGTGGCTTCTTTACAAGTTCACTTGAACTTGAATGCTTGTTAAAGATAAATAGTAAGACAATGGCTTGGGAGATAAACCCTAGACACAAGAAGATGAAATTGACTATAAATCAATACATTGCAAACTATAAATCAATACATTGCAAACTATACATCTATAACCGTGACACCAAATTATTAACATTGAACAATAAATTACATGTAATGATGTTTTCATATTTTCTTTAAACATTAAAAAAATAACATGATGTTTTCATATTTTCTTCAAACATTAAAAAATTTGAGTATAATCCTCTTCCCTTAATGGCCTTTTTCGGTGACACGGTGATGACGGTAACACCAAACCTTGGTGTTCTAGCAGAGTATGATGGAATATTTACATGTGTCCATGCATAGCATTGGGTTCTGCGAAATAATTTGTTAAATAATATCTTTTTTGTAAAAACACTAGATCATAGGAGATAAATAATAAATGCCATTCCTTATGCGCCAATGAAGGAAATATATGCCAGCAAGGAAACTTAATTGAATTTCATCAATCCGTTGACACGTTGTGAAAGATTTGCTGCAATTCTGTGAGTTAAATGGATCATGTTTATGGTGAATAGCCAGTTGATTATGGTTTTCATCATCTTTTCCCAAGTTTGCCAGGTGCTCTTATCCAGACTTCTTTATCACCAAATAATGAATTGATCCTTAAATTCCACATGCTTGAGCGATAGTTTGAAGATTATCATATTTGAATAGGCCGAATGAACAAGTGCTCAAGTATCCCCAAATTTTCATGCCTTGAATATATTACTTATAGAAAATATCTCATATAATACTTTATGGAGAAAATAAATAAATGACAAAGATAATACCTAAATCCCATTTTATTTTATTTGTTTTGGCGTGGTACAAGTAAGATATGATAGTTATCTCTTGGAATGTGAAAGGGCTTACATGTTTATTTTCTATTAGTGTGTCCACCTATCTCATCCAAACATGCAAGAATCTAAAGATGGGAAGCTTCCCATATGTATGGATTGGTTGACTTGGGTGCCCATAGGCGCGTAACGCAGTGAATTATGAAATTCAACCAGTTGTATAAAGACAAAATCGAGTTCTTTATCCCGGATGAACAATACTCATTTGATACCTGAACTTAGAGATTGCACGTACAAGATGGATTCCACTTGTTCAAATCCAACCTCTTTAATGCCATCACCCCCCTCCTTATCTGAATCAATATGCATACTAGAATCTGCTCAAACCATTCAATACTCCTCGCACCGCTAAATCCAACTCATGTACCACTTTAATTGGCGACCAACCAGAAGTTCTCGAGAGGGATAAAAAGGAGAAGTTGCTCAAGTGGTGTTTTGATTGTTAGAGAATCAAGGTTGAACATCAACATCTAGCAGGGAAGTTGAATCCAAAGTAAGCTAGAGCGGATCTATAGACAATTGATTATGTAAAAGCATAGCCAGTTGATGATCCCGCAATACGAGAAGCAGTTTACCTCGTTAAAGAGCGACTTTGATATCGTTTAAGAGCAAAAAAACCGGCATCAGAGCCAGTGAATTTCCAGGTAAAAATCCAGATGATACCCAGTCAATGAAGCAGTCGTTTCATCATACCAGGAACATAAAATAGGTTTCCCATTACCTTTAAAGATTCTTTTGAGGCAAGGGTACGACTGCTGCCTAGAGGTGTAACCATATGATGATGGATCTATGCCAATGCCCATATTTTTCACTTCAAAGTGAATATATGCACGTGAAGTCAATTTTTCATTTCCAGGTTAAGTACCATTTTCCTTGTCATTTAGAATATACACATACATTCCCTCTCTCAGTGACTTCGATAGCATTGCCTACCTGTTCAATGAGTGGTTTGAACCAATCAATTAAAAATATAAATATGTTAGAGAAGCGAAGTTGGGGGTGATTATGTTTTGTATCAAGTAGAAAAACTACCACTTTTCATATACACAATGAAATAAACGGTTAGGATTGACTATGTGGGTTTCATGGTTTCATTGAGATAATATTGATTCGTTGACCCAAAGTTATTTGGCCATGGCGGGAGTATAAGCAAATCATAATTATGGATGAAACCATAAGCAATTTCCAAATTCCAGTGAAACCATAATCAATTACTGCATTCAAGTGAATATCATGCAGAAATAATGCCCAGAAAATGTTGCATGTCTAATCCCTATGCATTCTTAGTTGAAAATAGTAAAGATTAGAAAAAAAATGCTTACAATGTTGAACAAAACATGAAGAATCCTAATGTCATCTCCTGCAACAGTCTTGGGAAAGTTTTTGTGGCTTGAAAAGATCAATTGAAGCCCCTTGGTAGTGGCAAAATGAGCTCTTGGAGCATATTTTGTGCTAGTTATAGTGAAGACCATCGTTTTCTAGCGTTGAAAAGACGACTAGCGTATCCATAATCTTATATATAACTTCAAAGTTTATCTGCATAAATCCTGATACGTATTTTTGTATTTCATTGAGATTGGAATCCATAAGTAAAGAAATAAGAGCCCCAACTTTATGTAAAGGCATCCTCATCTCGTGGTTTATGGATTCAATTACATCATTTGGATCATTCATTTCATTTCCCAAACGTTGCTTGGAAAATTCTAGAGCGATGATTTGTTGTTTCAAGTCTTATTTGGCTATCAGAGACTCCTCCATAACAATTACATGATATAGTGCGGTAATCACCTTTAAAGTTCAAATTTCTTACCATAAAAAACTAGAAAATAAGTATTAATGTAGCAGAGGCTATAAGAAAGGATAAGATGTGGATTGAACCTGGTCCACTCCAGTTTCCACTACAGTTGTTTCATGGGTTGATTCATTCCCTTACAATCACATATCCCCATCACTCAAATGTAGATTCAAAGATTCCTTAAATATCATGCTTCAAGACCTCGTTAATCAAATTACTCAAGGAGAAGACAAGAATTCACTGGATCAATTTTCCATGAAAAGCATAGGCCACTAGAGGAGCAATGTGCGAAAGACCAAACATGCGTCGTCACAATATTACATTAATTAATTACGTTCACTAGGCCACACCATTTGTCCAGGATTAATCTATTATGCAGGTCTATGTGTTGAGGCTTATCTTTTTATGCAGCAGCAACTTAACCTATTATCCAACGGCTTAATCTATTATGCAATGCTATGCATCGGGGCTTATCTTTTTATGCAACGACGACTTAACCTATTATCCAACGTTGTGCATCGAGGTTTATCTTTTTATGCAGTGCTGCGTAAAAAGATAAGCCCAGACTCATAGCGCTACATAATAGGTTTAGGCCCCGAAAAATGGTGTGGCGGTGTGGCTCCAATGAACTTAAAAGGTTAAGCCCCATTTTGGAGGATTACAATTTATGATCCCAATCCTTTTATTAATTTGGTGATGGTTTAATAAAAATGGCAGTGGTTTAAAATATTAATAGAAGTGATGTCACATGGCGGGGGCTGAAAATTACAAGGGTCGATACAGGTGGTCACTTACAAGACTTTTTTTTATCATAGTTTTATTAGCTAGTGCTCCGCATAGTATGCATTAAATGACCATGCAAACATTAGTTTCATAGTGCTTTTTGCATATCTCTTTTGATACAACCTTCTTTTGGCAGAGATATGCATATCTCTTTTGATACAACATTCTTTTGGCAGGGATATATTGCAACGCAACTTTCTGTTGTAACATAAATGTTTCTTCATAAATTTTAATTTTTATTGAAATATATTACATACAACGTTTGGGTTTATAACTACACTTCAAAATATATGTATATATTTATAAGAAGCATTGCATGCAATATTTCAATACATTTAATACTAATAATAAGCGTCCGTCGCATGATTTGTGGACGGAGCAATTTCAATATTGTAATGCTTGCTTGGGTTGCCTTCTTAACGAGCTTAGCTATTCCCCTGAGTAGAGCAGTTATATTTTGAATACGATCTCTTCATTCATGAAATCCCCCATGGTCGAGTTACTGTTTTGAGTTATCTGTCCTCTGGTCCAGTGTTATACTGGTTGGAATTTGTTATTCCAATTCACAGTAAATTCCAGTATGGGATTTATACATTTCAGAATCCACAAAGTGCCGGGTACCAAGAGTTTGAGTTTTGATCCCGCTCTGGCCAAAAGTTGGGGTGATTTCTGTTTAACTGTAAGTTTACTATCTTTAATATTTCTTTATTTGCTGGTAAAATAGATGTTCCCGCTCTGGCCAACAGTTGGTTCTCTATTTCTAATAACATAAATGATCCCACTCTGGCCATAAGATGGGTGATTTCTGCTTGACTGTAAGTTGACTTTCATCAATTTTTCTCTGTTTTCTATAAAAATAAAATGATGGGCTAGATGATTTTGAATGGACCTTGTACTTTTTCGTCTCATTTAGTTTGAGATTCATGTTCACCACCTCTGTTTCTGCCAGGCCTGGAGCCCATGGGCATTGCAATTACTTCATCATCTACATTCTGGGAGTTTTCAAGTTCAGATGTCACTATCCTGGAAGGACACACCTCTGAGGTTTGCAATTCCATAANCTTTCAGGCCTGGAGTCCATGGGCATTACAATTACCTCATCATCTACATTCTGGGAGTTTTCAAGTTCAGATGTCACTATCCTGGAAGGACACACCTCTCAGGTTTGCAATTCCCCAAAAGAATAGTCAGTTACCTCCTTTTCTGGAAAACATATATATATATATATAAATGCAACTTTTGCATGCCATTCAGGTTTTCGTTTGTTCATGGAGTCCAACAAGTTCACTGCTTGCTTCAGGGTAAGTCTTTTTAATACTCTTCTTTGTGAAATTTAGGCGTCTAGCTATATTTTATACTAGTTGGTTGATACATTTTCTATCATATATTGGTATGGGGATATTCTATATTGGTATATCCCATTTATTCAAAGATAATTATTGTTCATAAGTGTTACATTCTGTAAACATAAACCCCTGGACAATTCTTTATGATGAGTTGTGTTGTTGTTTGTGTTAGCATAGCTTTGGTGGGCGTGTGAACTGATTTGTTAGTTCCGAGTTAATGTTGCTGGAGAGTATCTATTTGACCAATAGCTGCATATGATCTAAGTTTGGTTAATGAGGATGTCCTGAAAAGAGATGGTCCAAAGCATCTCAGAAGATATACCATGTAAGGGTGAATATATCAAAATGGCACCAAGTGCAATACATATCTAAAATGAAATACATAACCAACGATGCTCTAAATGGCCTCGAAAGTCCAAAAAATAACATGCTATACAAGATCTACATGATCAATCATCAGACTCATCACCACCAATGCTGGAAATGAGATTGTAGGCATCAGTATCTAGCTTAGACTCCTCAGCGTCCTCAGCCTTGTTGGACTGCTCAGGAACATCTGCAAGAGCAGCAGTAGAACTAGTAGAAGCATAGCTATGTCATCTAGTGCCTGGCATGTCTGCATCTATGCATCACCTGGTATTGCTGGACCCACATCCAAGTCCACCCACCCCAAGTCTTTTGCATCAAAATCATGATCAGGGTCAAACTTTGCCGAGTGAGACTCCTCTACCCATTCTGAGGTTGGATCAATATCATCCAACACAATGGGATCTGTATCAGGTCTTTTGTTCAATAATTGGTTGTGCCTTAGTTGGAGNGAGAGAGAGAGAGAGAGAGAGAAAATCACACGGGGTGGATGTGTGTGGGTGTTACGGGGCTGGAATATAGAGAGGGCAGTCGGGGATAGGAGTAGGTGGAGTAGGGAGAGGGAGAGGGAGAGGGAGAGGGAGGCATATATATATAGAGAGAGAGAGAGAGAGAGAGAGTAGATGAAAAATGGGAGAGGCACGGAGGTTGCAGAGTTCTCAGAGGTGGAATAGCTCAAGCTTGCAATAGAAGTAACATAGCTCACAAAAGAGGTAGCATATCTATAGCATGGACCCACCAATGCAAAATAAATCAGTAAGTGATTTGTTATCCAACCCTTGTTTCCAATTAAGAGTAATTCAGGTAATTCAACCTTCATGGGTTTTCCCCTTCGTCAAGGGGTTCACCATCTTGGGCTTCCCCCTTTATGAAATTATGTGAAATTCTGGATCACTATACTATGCTTGGATATTTTGTGGATGGATTCTTGTTTGAAATCATGCCAAAGCATGGTTGTGTGGAAATTGGAAACATTATTGTTGGGTTGTTCATGTCAATTGAAACCAGGATAAACATTTATTAATGATTGTCTGTTGTTTAATGTCAAGCTTCAACCTTTGTCAGAGGGTTTTCCCCTTTGTGAAATTATTTCAAGTGGTGTGTTGTGTTCCTAAGTTGCATAATTTTGGTCATTCCTTTAATTTTATGTCAATTTTTAAATTAAATTAATTTAAATAGAGAAATTTGGCATGAATTTTAGATAGTCATGGAGTGTAGTAATGCTAGGGGACATGCTTGTTGGAGGTTACAACTATGTAAATTTTAGAATATTGCTTCATTCCATCAATAAGTGCATTGTTCCTGACTTACAAGTTACATGATTTTGGTTTGCTTAAAAAATTATTATAGCCCTTATTCCATCAACATAAAATATAACATGTAGAAGCTTTATTCCTTGAAATTTGTGATTATCCTCTGAAGAATTATTTAGGGTTTCCTTTTATTTTAGTAGATGATCTAAATGTATGCTTTCAAGTTTTTGTCATATTGACTTGGATTCTTAACTAACATTTCATAATTTTTTTGGTTCAATATTTGGAATGTTCGGATGTGCATTGTTGTCCACATAATTTACTTTCCATTCCACTGATTGGGGTGCGGAATTAAGCACCTTTAGCTGGGTTAATAAGTTAATTATATATTAAATTTGTTGGTGGGATTTTTATGAAGAATTAAAACTGGTTATGTCCAAGTTATAGTGAAATCCCTTTGATACTCACAGCTAATGAAGCTAAGTACCCATTGTTAATGCATAATTTACTAGTGAATGGATTAGTTGGTATCTATGGGGGTAAGAAGTTGTAAAAGCTTCCTAGAAAAATGGAAGTGATTGTATAAAGATTATTGATGTAAAGGAAACCTGCAATGAAGATTTTGAGGTTGTTTGAAGGGTACAAATTGTTTTCTTGTGCAAAAATATTCAACAAGTAAAATCTTTTTGTAAATTGTAAAATTATAACATGGAGGTAAAGAGTTAGAGATACTATTGCATGTGGAAAATAACATGAAGATTAAAAACAAAAGTCTCCTTTTGGATACACACACATAAACATTTATATTTACATGAAAATATGTATGTATAAATGGAAACTAAATATATAGAAAATATCATTAATTGAAGGATAGGTGGAGGAGATTTTTCATTACATCAAATATTCAATTGTTCCAATATGCTCTTATGTTTGTTGCACCAAACATGGTAACATCTATGTTGAAAATATCTCTGATTTCCCCTAACATTTCCTATTTTTTGTGTTTTTTTTAGGTTGTCGATGTTTACTATTTTCTTTTCAAAATTTCAAGTCCAAGTTTATGCTTATCGATATTTCCAAGAATTTCCAACACTTTCTGTAGTATTTCTGATGAGTCTGTGTCTGCACCCTTGATGATGTATTCCCTAAAATAATATTTTCAGGACTAGGTAACATGAGAGGTGTTGTCAAGAAAAATTCCAAACAAACATAAAGTGCAAGTTGGGAACACAAACTAAGAACAAAATGACTAGTAGGGTCAATTGTCTATCCATGAGAGCTTGAGCTTAATCTTGTAGAAAGATTATAAAGTAATGGAATTAGGAAAACTCAATGTTCCACCAAGTTTCAAGGATGTGGGGATGTGAGAGTGGGGAAACACATACAGAGGGATGTGCACAATTAGATCACAAATTCTAGGGAATGCCATAGGGAACACCGGGGTCTTCAACTGAGGAGACCCAATAAAAAATAAAAAATTAATTAAAATTTAAAATATAGGAAGATTGAAAATATAAATCATTGAAATATGATACATAAAAATTGTTACAAAAATTTAGAAACCCTAATCAAGTGAGGGATACACAAAATAACACACTATTGTATTATGATTAACTAGTGCATGTATTACAATGGATTTCATTTCCTTATACACTAATGTTCATTGAGCAAGTTATTTCAGCTTGTGAAAGTGGGATAAATTGCTTTACACATAAAGTGAACATTAGCCCTTTCATTGTGGGGTTTACAATGCCCATATGGGATTTATAGTGATTCTATATGTATCACTATTATATAAAAGCATTTATAATCCCCAACCACTCTAAGGAATAATGGAGGTAAAAACATTATGTTCTTACTTAGTTTTAGCAAAGGACTGTTCAATTTCATCTAGTGTAACTATTAATTGAAATTGATTCATAAGCAATGTTCAGGATTTGCATTGGATTTTTTGTGTTGAAGGCGGTTTTATGGTTTTTTTTAGCCATGAAGTGGTCCTCTGTGAGTACTAATGATGTAAATATACTTGTTTCAAAATGAAAATAAGCATAAGCTTTAATATGATCATCTATATGTTGTCATGTAATGGTTTTTCTGATAGTGTTTCTAATTTCAAAGCACAAACTAGATCTTAATGGTTTCTACTCATGTATATGTCATGTAAGGGTGAATATATCAAAATGGCACCAAGTGCAATACATATCTGAAACAAAATGCATAATCAACAAGGCTCTACATGACCTCTAGAATCGAAAAACATGCTACAAGATATTGTCCTATTTCATATCAATGATCACTTATCAACATGATCAAAATCATGGAAATGGGATCCTTGAAATCATCTACATGCAATACTATGGCTCAGAATCCTCAAACTTTTTTGTCTCATCATTGACATCTACAACTATAGAACTAGTAGAAGCATGGGTTGCATGGATAGTGCTCGCAATGCCTGGTGTTACACTTGCTCCTACATTTGGATTCACCTCCAAATGAAGAAACCCCAATTCATCATTTGCATCAATATCATAATCATGATCAAACTTTGTTAGTTGAGTCTCCTCTACCCATTTTGAGGTCGATTCAATATCATCCAACACAAGGGTATTTATATGAGGTATTTTCCCCATTATATAATTGTGCCTTAGCAGGAGGTTGTACTACATGAAGATGAGATAGTTTAACCATTTTCATTCCATTTTTTTATATTATTAGTTTGAATCCACTCAAAAACAAACCAATTGTGCTCACACTCATAAACACTACAAATTTCACTCAAGACTTGAATTGCAAAAATTTGCAATTGAGGACATTGGCTACCAAATGACTCCCACCATTGTGCTGCAAAGACAAAGTTAGTTCAAGAAATTAGATTGTTAGTCCGGCTAAAAGTTCAAGTATTTAAAGATTAAAGTTTAAACAACTGAACTTAATGAAACTTTGGATTTCTTTACCTGGTTGGTCCAAATCTCTTGCAATCATTGCTAGGTTTTTTCCAAAGTTACCAACTTACCCGTGGCTCTAGTGAAAGCCATTGATCTACCGGTTTATCTCTTGCTGCTCACTCTCATTAGGGACCATGCATTCTAAGCACTCATACAATCCATATTTGACCTCCTCAATTTGATCTTTGATTCTTCTCCCAAGTTGTGAGGCAAGTAGAGGGTGGGCGGGTCTCTCTATAACATTGAATTAGGGTTTAAGTATAGGGGTTTAGGTTTTTAACTACATTTGAAAAAAACTAAATTTAAATCTTAGATATACATGCTGTCTGGTCCCACATTGACTCTGCTGAGTCAGTAAGGACTCGGCTGAGTTGATCTCTTCGGTACCAAACCGGTTTAAGGGCTGAGTCAAGACTGTCAGCGGTCAACTCGGCTGAGTCCGAGTCCGAGTTAACTGAGTATGAAAACATTGGTTGAAAGTTGATAGAGAAATAAAATGAAATTGTATTAATGTCCAAGAATGGCTAAAAGAGGTCAATGACACTATAATACATCGTAACATCAAGAATAGAGATAGCAATAGGAGTGCTGAAAGGGCAGCTATTACCTACAGAAAGAAAGTTTAAATGTAGAGAGGAGTTTTAGAGAATCCAGAGAATGAATTGGTGATTGTATTGCTGTAGAGGCATGATATATATCATCTAGAATGTAAGCATTGTTACGTTTGAGGTTTTGTTCCTATTGTTCTGAATAACTCTGGTCGTTGACATTACAATATAAGACTTTTACTATGATGCCATTTGTTTAATCTCATATAAGGTATTGGGCTTTTGAAGTTCCTTAATCATTATCAGGTACTGAACTTTTAAGGATGCTTAAATCTTATCATGTTATATTACTGTTTCTTTGTACTATTGGAGCAGTGACAGCATAGTGCATGGTTGT
>NWUY0300008942.1:31227-42790 GCA_004151065.3 Larix sibirica | reverse complement strand
CCCCCCCCCCCCTTCCATCCCCTTCCCCACTCATTTCCCGTGTATAGGGGATGTTTAATTTTTTTTAATAAGTTTTCAATTTTTTTATTTTTTATTAATTTGTTTACCTTTTCAATTTTTTTTATTTTTTAGTATTAATTTTTGAAGTTTTAAAATTTATTAATTTTTTTAATTTTTACAAATTTTAATTTGGTTTTTATATGTTTTCAACCTTTTTTTTAAGTTTCTAATGTTTTAATATGTTTAATTTATATAAGGGGGTGTTTAATTTTTTTAATATTTTTTTTATGTGTTTTCAATTTTTAATATTTTAAGGTTTAAAAATTTTGTTTTTAAATATTTCTTAATTTTTTTTTGTTTTTTATAATTTGTTTTAGTTTTTTAATTATTAAATTGTTTTTTTAATTTATTTTTGGGATGAAACTTGTTTTTAATCATCTTTAAAGTGATTTTAAAAAAATGAATATATATTTTTAGGTTGTGGTTTTGAAATGCATACAATTGTAACCCGACAAAAAAAAAGGTGTTATCGATAACACTCATTTTCAATTTGGGGGTTGATTTTGGTATTTTTGTTGCAACAGACATGATTGTTAAAGCCATGGTTTCAAACAAGTTGTAATTTAATCCTCGGCAACAAAATTTGGGGAGCCATGGTAGCACCCCTTTCCAATTTGAGGGTTGAATTTTGGCATTTTCATTGCAACCATGCTAGTTGTTAAGGCCACGGTTTTAAACAAGTTGTAATTCCAGCCTTAGAAACAAAATGGTGACATGGTAGCAGCCATTTTTCAATTTGGGGGTTGATTTTGGCATTTTCGTTGGAACAACGTTGGGTGTTGGAGGCTATAGTTTCGAACAAATTGTAATTTCAACCTAGAAAAGAAATAGGGGGGTGCCATGGTAGCACCTCTTCTTGATTTGGAGGTTGATTTTGGCATTTTCAATGCAACAACGCCAGTTGTTAAGGCCAAGGTTTCAAACAATATTTAATTTTAAACCTGAATAAAACTTGAGGGTGATTCTGGGAGGACCAATTTTCGATTGGGGGTCGATTTATAGTTTTTATTGCAATGGCACCAGTCGAAGTTCCAAAAATTTGTAATTTTAGCCCCCCCTAAAAAAGGTGCTACTGAAAACACCACTTTTCAATTCAAGTGTTGTTTTTGGTGTTGTTGCCGCAAAAATATGAGTTTTTATGGCTAGAGTTCTCGTTTTGAGTATAAAGTTCTCGTCAAGTTGTATAATGTGGCCAATCCTTCTATAGGGGTTTAAATAGATGAACATGGTATATCCAACCTTTTGTCCAAGATGTGGCAATTAAAACAAATGAACAATGGTATATCCAATTTTTTGTCCATGATGTTGAAACTCAAATAGGTGCGGAGACTACCAAACCTTCTATCTAAACAATAGGAATACAAACTATTTTCACGAACACTAATGAGTCCCTCCATGTACTAAGGTTAAAAGAAAAAGTTTTCAATTTGAAGTCTACAGTTGAAGCTTATGACAGAGGTGTATTTGCACTATAATATAGATAGAGAATTAACACCATGTGAACACAATGGTTTGAATCCTATGCCATGGACAAAATTAGATGGGAAAATTTCAAATAAGTCAAAAGAGGATTCCTAAACTAGAAGTAGAGGTGAAGACATAAAACAAGAAAATCTACAAATGAATAATGGAGCCCATGATTTACATCGTTGTAGAGCACCTTCACATGTTTATGATATATTCATGTAAGAGAAACACACATTATTTCTACTTCAAGCCTTGGATGAGGGAAGGCCACGTGATTTAAAAACCCCGTAATCATTTTTGAAGCTTATTTAGCCTGTGACAAAGAAGATAAAAATATTTTATGTGAATTATATCAGCATGAAATTATTATTTTCAGAGATAGAAAATGGAACCATGTCCCTTTTGTACTTGATATCTAGTTAAGGGCCTTCGCTTCTCACATGAGCAATCAAGTTCAATGGGGTCACACACATAATACCATAGAAAATAATGAACGAGATATCAAGCTATGGGTTAGAGGGGAATTTGGTAAAACTTTGGGTTAGAGGGGAATTTGGTAAAACTTTCGTAGTCCTTGTTCCACATATAAGGTTATGTGTTTCACCATAGAGGACACCATTCCTTCTTGACAATCAGCAAGAAGCTATTCTCCAATGCACACATAGAGTCAAGCACTTAAGAATGGAAACCTTGTTTGCTTGCCAACGTAGGTGGGTACACCTATAGAAAACATAGTAAGAAAGAGATCCTTTTGGCTATCCAAATTTTCTAAAAGCATTGAGCAGGGTAGATAGGTACATAAAAAGCATAACAAAGAGTGGTGCCAAATGGTTGGGACTTCAATTCCATTATCATTTGATTTGGTGTCCTGCACCCAAGTATGGGTATCTTTACAAGTGGGAACTTAGTGAAGAAGATAGATTTTGGAAGGATATTGAGAGGAAAGAAAGATATTATGAAGTAGGGGAACTTAGACATCCCTCCTACAGTCTTAACAATTTACATTGATCTGCTACAAATCCTAACTCAAATTGAGTATGAAATTTTCACAAAGACATGCAACACTTCTCATGCAACACTTCTAGTTGGGGGAATATTATGGGACCATATAATGCCATGATTGTCACCTTTTTCCCTCTATCTATACATTCTCATTCCTTTTTCCACCTTATTTTGACCATAACATAATCATCCTTTTTTTATGAAATCACGCAAGCACACTTTGCTCTATTTAATTGGAAATTTAATGATTTATGTAGTATATTTGGTAGAATTGTTTTCCTTTTGTGTCTAATCTGCAGATGAAGTTTCTATAGATCAGGTACATAGTCCAAATGTCAAATAAATGGTATATTGTGGAAGCGATAGTTCTTGTGGATCCAGGAATATTACCAACACTCGGTGCATATCCACGAATGATAGCATTTGCATAACCAGTTCTGTGAATCTTAGTCATCAAGTGTGAATCTTAGTCATCAAGTATGACACCTATCACGAGTCTCCAAAGATCATGTTGTTTTGTACCAATGGTTGGGGAACCACAAGTCAACAATGGAACCTTCTATGTGATTCAAGCAGTCCAATACATGTTTGTGCTGATGAATGCGTATTTGGCTACAACTATGAAGCATCTTCAAGAGAATTAAAAGCTCTACTATATTTCAGCAAATGATCCAGTTGCCTAATTACTCAAGGTACTATGTGTTATTATTGGTGTTTAACCATTTTAAGTAGATACTATATTTAGTCTTTAGCAACCACTTGAGAACAAGTGATTCTCAAGTGTGTTGCTCATCAATTTCTATTTAATAGTTTGTTAAGTAGTTGAGCCTATAAAAAGGCTATGATTGCATCTTGAGGGAAAGAGAAAGATAAATATGAATAAAAATATACTAGACTCAAAAATAGTTTGTTGTAACTTTATCATTGTTTAAATATAAGTGTGGCATTTCCGGTTCTTGGTGATACATTAAACTGTTGAAGTAGACTAAGAGTTCAATATTAAAGAACTTCTTTAGCACCATGTTCCAAAGAGGAAGGGCCCACTCTGGAGGAGTCAAATGCCTAAATTTATTTCCTATCTATTATTTTGTGCTTGTGGTTATTGTTTACTTCTAATTTTGTTTCTATAGATTTGTGTGTTTTCTTGCATCATATTTAGTTTAATTATAGCTAATGATTTATTTTCTAAAGATCACTATACATTAATGAGATTGTTTGTCACTAACTTTGTAGATGTGCATCACAATGTGTTTATTTACTTTATGTTTTCATGGCTAAATTTCTTGATTTCTTATCATCTAAATTAGTTTTATATCCTTAGATGTAAAATTGGATTTCTAGGTATATTGTAGATAGCATGTTAGCATTCGATTTTCTTAATTAATTTAGATGTAAAGTTGGATTTCTAGGTATATTGTAGATAGCATGTTAGCATTCAATTTCTTAATTAATTCTGAAGACCTGCAAATACTTTACATGATACCTCACAAGCATACAAGCCTTGGGTTGATAATTAAATGCACTTGTAAGCTAAGTACTCTTTTAGAAATAATAAGGTATATAAAGAGGATGTCACTAAGGCCCTTGACATTGGTTGGGGTAAAGATACAACATCATCATACTCCCTAAATAGAGCCCCTCTTTCTCAAGCACCAAGAACACGTGTCCTAAGACCACCACAGGGGAGCCTAGACGGTTTGTGGGGCCTTGACTATCATCAAATATTGAAAACTAAAGTCTTGGGATCTTATTAAATCTTCTTGAATAAGAATATGAGTAACACTATGGAATAGGAATGCATGTGCATTATTAGTGTGTGTAGTTTATTAACACATGTGCTCCTCTAAATTCAAAAAAGAATGGTGGGACTACCTTTTTACATTTACATGTTAAATGAGTTGTTTGATTTGGTTTTAGTTTCAGAATAAAAACCCTAGTAGTTCGGGCCGCATAAACAAAAATAAATCCATTTTCCCAACTCCTTATTTTTAAGGTCATTTTCCACCATGCTTTTAAGTATGAACCAGATATTCATTAATGAAAAAATTGCACACATTTATAAATCTTTTAATGCAAATTTTAAATATATAGATTTTAAGAAAAAAATTATTGCTTTCCATTTTTATTGATTTTTTATGTACATATATCATATATCTAAAATACATAGCTCTTTTATTTATAGTGTAAGTTTGTATTTACTTGCCCAGTTTGAAAACAAATTGTATGTGCACAAATATATATGAAGTCCTACATAATAATAAAAATGATTGGTTAAGTTAAGACCCTAAAACACGATCATAACACTTGACCTCATCAGGGTATTTTTTAAGGATTCTAATATTACACTTAAGTATAGTANCATGTGCTCTAGGGACCTTTCATCCATGGCGACTAGAGGGAATTTAATGCCCTGTGGGATTTCCATCAATGAGCAGATCTACAAACATGCTTGCAAGGAAAGATGAATGATGTCCACAGACGAGACTGGCAGTGATATCATCAGCAATGACTGGTTAGATGAGACCTTAACAACATGTAACCCCAATTTCCTTCATGGGAGGTTGGCGTCATTGTGGATAGTTTTGAAGGAGGCTATTGGGTTCTTGGATTGTGGAGGCTGGGGATTGTTGGCTCTTCTCTACACAACTAGAGTTGAGTCACCTTGTCTAAGCTATGTTTGGTCTGGTCTCTTCGCATCATGGGTCTAAGGCAGACAACCAAGTGTTGATGAGGCAGTGGGGGAAGCTTTCAATGAAAAAATTCCCTCACATTGAATAGGCCATAGAGGCCATGGAAATGTTGTCAATTGATGACATGAACAATATGAGGAGAGGCAAGGTGGCATCAACCCCTATTGGACTGTCAAGAATATCCTTGCCAAGGTCTCAATGGATTTTTTTTTTTGTTAGGTGGAGACTTTGAAGACAATAAGAAGGATTAGGGAAGATCTGGACCAAATTCATAGATAGTTGGATGACATCGATGAGGAAATCGGCACATTGCTCCATATGGAGGCTTATGAAGGCGAGAGCCCGTGGGTGGACTACATCCTAATTTCTCCGAACGAGAATGTGCCAAGTGTACAATTTTTTTTCAATAAATTCCATCATTTGAATATTAATCAATGTCTTAACATGAACATATGCATTATATTTTAGAGAGCTATGTTAGAACAAAGTGAATTTCTCTTAGTTATACCTAGTTCTACTAAATACATCAATTGACTAAATCCTAAGTAATCAAAATTAGGGAGGTTAGGGTAGGACCTTAACATTCCCTCCCCTTTCTAAAGAATCACTCTCCTTAAGGTTGGAGGTGAGGAGATTAATGAAAAATTGCTACTGATTCCCATGCAGCACTCCCGGTTGCATATATTTCCACTCGATCGATACTTTTCAGACCATGCAATGGCGTAATTGTCACTCTCTAGTAGACAATACTTCAGTTTCTATTGGAGCCAAATGGACCCTTCTTCATCAAGTTCTAGCAAGCTAGTTTACACCCTATCATTTTATTCCACTACCTTGTTTAAACAAGACACATGAAATATTAGATGAATCTTGTAGTTGGTTGGAAAAGCTAGCATGTAGGAAAATTATCTAATGTGTTAGATGATCTTATACGGCCCCTAGAACTTTTGTGCTAGTTTTTGGTGGATTTTATCTTTGAAGGATATTTGTTTATAGGGTGAAGTAAAAGTAACCTTGATCCCATTATATAAAGGAATACTCTAAATGATGATGTTAGTCTATTTCTTCATTCCATTTTGATCCATAACCGATTTTTTCTTAAGCATGTGAAGAATATTTTCTTCAATCTAAAGTTGATGATCCATTGCATGATCCTTGGAGGTTCCTAGTAAATAGGAAGCCTTTGACAAGTTTTTTTGAACATATACAACTTCATGTGGTGTCATTTTGGTAGCTGCAAGATAAGTTGTACTATACCACTATTTTACAAGGGGGATCCACTATGTCCATTGGTGCAGCTTCGTGGAAGAAAAGCATCGCAAATAGGTTTCTAAGCATTTTGTGATTACTTTTGTTTTACCATTTGTTTAGGGATGATACATAGTGCTCATTTTCAACTAGGTACCCTGAAGTTTAAAAACAAATTGCCCATATTTGTCGATGAATCTCAAATCTTGATCCCAAACATTGGAATCCCAAACAATGGAAGTGGGCATGCCATGTAACTTAAAAATCTGATCCATTGCAACTTGGGTAACTAAGGAAGTTGTAAATGGGTGAGATAAGGCATAAAAAATAGTGTATTTGGAAAGGAGGTCATAAATCAACATGATGAGTAGTATGTTACCATCTATTGGAAGATCCATTATAAAATCCATAAAGATGTCAACCTAGGTATTTGTTGCAATCGATAGTGGTTGCAATGTCCCTAGTGTCTCCATTATCTCACTGTTGTTTCTTTTGCAAGTGTCACTTGCAACTACAAAATCTTGGATGCCTATTTTCACACCTTCCCAAAAGGAGGAGTTCTTAGCTCATTCATTGGTTTTATAAAATCCAAAGTGACCCATGGTAGGTGATGAAAGAAAATACTCTATTAACTTTTGTTTTAAGGCAATTTTTTTTACCAAAATAATGTTTCCTTAATACTTCAATGTATCTTGTTTCCATGTATAACCTTTAGGAGGGTTTTGATCATCCCAGTGCCTTTGTACGAGTTGAGGCATAATGCCATTTTCCATCCATTCTTGATGGGATTCATCAATCCAACCTGTAATAGGTAAAGTTAAGGCAAAGAGGGATCCTTCCTCTTCATATTGCCTTGATCAAGCATTCACCGCCAAATTTTATTTACCTTTCTTATATATTATTTCATTAGTGACCCACCTATGCTTCTCTAGCGATGATAACCTTTGCTCTAGAAAATACTTCAGCTAAGATGGTTGGTCTTGATTTGGAAATTTATTTTGATAAGATTTGGGTGTCAGGTATCAACTGCATGAAGGATGGCCACCATCTCTTTCTCTTAGGTAGATTTTCACAAATTGTGGTAACACAAATAATTATTGGCGAATGCTAGGGATGTCCTTCTTGCATCAATATTGTGTTCAGACCATTGGATAAGGCATCACATTCCAAGAAAAGAGTCTTGGTGAAATTTAGAAATGCTAATACTAGAGTAGTGTGCATGACATCCTTTAAAGATAATAAGGCTTGATCATCTACCCCACTCCATAAGGGCATTATTTTTTAGTAGGGTCACTAGGGGAGAAACAATTTTTCCATTTTTTTCACAAACTTCCCTTAGTATCTTGTAAATCCTAAGAACCCAAACAAGCCCTTTAAGGTCTTGGGATGGGTCCAATCTTGCATAGTCGCAAATTTATTGGGATCTACTCGCATTCCATCCTAATTAACAATGTGACCCAAGTAATCAACCTCTAAATCCCCAAAAGCATATTTGGAATGTTTAGGAACAATTGGGGATTGTGCATGAGTTGCAAGGCTAGATCAACATGCTCTATATAGGATCCCAAATTTTTCTTGTAGATCAATATATCATCAAAGAGTACCAACAAAAACTCAAGTAGAAAGGGTCAAAAAATATTGTTCATGAGGCTCTGAAAAATGGAAGGAGCATTGCAAAGTTCAAAGGGCATCACAAAAAACTCATAATGGCCCTCATTTGTGCAAAAATTTGTCTTAGTAGTGTCCTCTTCCTACATCCATATTTGGTTATATCTTAAATGAAAGATCCTATTTAGGGTAAAGCTTGGCTCCATGGAGCTCATCTGAGAGAACATCAATAACTAGAATGGGAAAATTTTCCTTGATGGTCAACTTATTGAGACCTTGAAAATCAAGACACATGCACCAGTTGCCTCCTTTATTTAATACCATGACCACAAACAATGAGCAAGGTCTCATACTAGGATGCATGACTCCCACCTCCAATAGTTCTTAATGATATTTTATATTTCATTCTTCATTGCAAAAAGGTGGTTGACTTCTTATAACCAATGGGATATCATGGTCATGCTGACCACATGAAATCAATAAGTGTTTTAAAGACCTATTCATGTTTAGATAGGACCAATTGTAACTCAGGGTGAATCTTGTTATAGCAATATTTGACACTTTAGTGTCTTTAGTTCCTTAATGATCATCACTTGCATCTTTGTCCAGACAAAAATACTTTAAAAAAACTATTTTATGGAGTAAGCGCACTTTCTCCTTGAGAAAGAAGCATGTACACATATCTTTCCTTCAACAAAGGTACATGTACCTTGAATTTGTGCAAAAATAATTAAAAACATGAATTTTCACACCCCTAAGTGGTTCCTTTGACAATTTCTCATTTGTAATTCCTTTGAATTGGATGTAACTATCTCAACCATTCCTCATGAAGCATAGAAAGAGGCTTTATGGAAGAGAAAGGGGGACTATTCTTATGCTACCCTTATGCTGGAGTAATAGTCTCACGATCATTCTTTGATTTTTTATGATAGCCCTACTCTCAGAAGTCCATATTTTTCTAGTAGAAGCTTCTTGAATATTTGATTTTTGAGGACCAAGTTAACTTGTTGGCATTAACATGTTGTTTGGATAGAATCTTGGAGTCGATAGGTTCATCATTAATGGCTCAGGATGGGAGGGACCTGGATTGTGGTTACGAAAGTTGTGATCTGGAGCGAGATCATGTATAATTGTACTTGTTCATTTTGAATAAAATAGAGATTTGTCTTCTTTCTCCCCTCCAACATAATGCTCAATGTTTAATTGTTTAGAATGCATGTTGGATTGTTGAATCAACCTTCCCGATAAGTTTATTAGAGTTAGTTTATAATTCATTTGAATTATTTTAGATTCATTTATCTATATAGCCACAAGATTTGAGGAACATTCTTTATCTTATGTGCAAGTTGCAGGTCTTTATTGGATTTCATTGTAATTTACGTGTAGAAGAGAGCTTGGAGACAACCACATGGATACAGGTACTTGTCTATTTTCATCTCTTAGTTAAGTGTTTGGATATTATTCACTAATTTTGGGGAATTAGATTTTTATCTCTCATCTTGCTCTGTTTTAGTTCTAACCCTAACCATTAAGGAAGATTTTTCCCTAACATAAATGGTGACCACTAGGGAATGAATTCTTAGAATTATCCTCTTGAGGGTTACCTTTTTGTTGTTCTCTAGATTTAAACAATGTATTTAGTAGTCATTTAGTTCTTAAACCTTGCTTTCATTCCCTATAGACGAATATGTTTAAATATTTTTCTGAATTTTGGCTTGTTCTTTGGTTGAATCAGGGTATATGCACACTTTCTTATGGTAACAGTAGCATGTAAATGCTATTTTGTTTCACAAAATACTCGTGTAGCACATTCATGTTATTGTGCTTCACAAAAGGTGTGTGTAGCACATACATGCTATTGTGTTTCACAAAAGGCATGTGTACATGTGTTTTTAACCGAGAATGGGCACGTGTACACACACCTTTATTGAAAAAAAAAGCATGTGGACCTAATTAGAGGCAAAAAATTCAAAAACAAAATGTGATTTAGGTTTATCAAGTCTAGTGGGGATTTGGTTCACTCTTGGATTTTCAAAATACTTATTTTTAAGCCTTGGAAATTACCATTTAGTGGTTTTCTCATTATGTTCTTGATGAAAAGTAAAAAATTGAATATCACATAAAATCATAATTCTTCAATTTCATGTAGGAATCTCTTAGGTATTTTTATGCCCTTTGGAGGGTTCACATATAAAGGAAAAATAACATATGTTTTCATTAGTATGCTTTCATGAAAATCATAAAGAATTGCTTACTTTGGTTAGAGTGATTTTCCCAAAAATTGTATCCCATTTAAGTTTTGAAAGGTTTTGTTTGGTTCTTATGCTTTTTGTAAGTTATTATGTCCCCGACATTAAGTATTTCGTCCAGGGGCATTAGTCAGGGTAACTGTTCATCAATGGAGTTTGAGGCCAAGGTTGTAACCTTTAATTTGGAAAAATCTGGTATTTTTTAAATTGCTTTTGTGCTATTTTTTTGTATTCTGATTGGCGCCGTGCATAGTGACGCATGCCTCAGCTCCTGCGCCCCAGGAGCCGGCGGCGCGATGGCGTCATCGTGTCTTAAATATCTGGATTTTCCTTTGTCTGCAGTGTCTTTCTACGATGTTTCAATTTCATTTTTTGGGTTGTACTCTGTCTGCAGTGGCGTTCCTGTTCGAGGCCGAGGGTTTTCGTCCCATGGTTTTTCTGTGTGAGGGTTTTTCGTTGTGGGAGAGGGTTTTGCAGTTCACTCAGTCATGTGCATGGCGATCCTTTTATGTTCAGACAATTGCATTGAAGTTCCATTCTGTTTTGGATATGGGTGTGGGCCTCGTTTATTAGTCTGTTCCTATTTGCGTCTTTCAGAGGTCTGTTCCGTGTTAAATGTAGTTTTCTTTCGGAACTGAAGGGCGCCCTCTAGTTTGGATATGGGTGTGGGCCTCGCTTCTCAGTCCGTTCCTATTTGCGTCTTTTAGAGGTCCGTGTTAAATGCAGCTGTCTTTCAGAACTGACGAGCGCCCTCTGTACAGGAATGGGTTTTTCTAGGGTTTCGTTTTGTAAATTTCATGGCGGATTCTTCAGTGTCTATGCAGGCCATCCTCATTTATTTCGGTATGGCAAACTGTCATCAATGGTGGTCTGGTTGTTGGTTTTATCACCTCGGTCCTCTATACAGGAATGGGTTTTTTTAGGGTTTCGTTTTGTAAATTTCATGGCAGCTTCTTCAATGTCTACGCAAGCCATCCTCATTTATTTCGGTATGGCAAACTGTCATCAATGGTGGTCTAGTTGTTGGTTTTATCGCCTCAGTCTAGTCGTCTTTGTTTGCCATTTCAAGTTGTTTGCGTCTGCACTCTATTTGCACGATTTATGTTGCACATTTCCGGAGCTCTGCTTGCTGTTGCGATTGTTACTCTCGGGGTTCATTTGCAGTTCCTGCTTTCCAGTCAGCGTCTTTCACATCTTTGGACAAAGTGCAACGAGCTGTGTCTTCTGCAATTTCATTGA
>NWUY0300008941.1:37114-50146 GCA_004151065.3 Larix sibirica | reverse complement strand
AATAACGGTTCCGTTACGGAAAAAGGTTATTCGGATGAATAATTATTTGGTTGAATAATTATTCAGCCGAATAACCTTCAGATCCCTTTTGTACTCAAGAATATGATGATCCATTTTCTAAGGAAATTTATGGCATGACAATTACAAAGAGCCAAGGAAATGAGGATTACATTGAATTTTGGTTCCAGACAATCATCAAGCCACAACATCACTCCACTTTTCAACATTTATTAGCATCATCTTCACTAGAGAAGCTGGCCACTCATATCATGATGTTCATTAATGTATAACTTATAGATTTGGATATGATCAGTTTAACTGATATCTTGTTACATGAATGGATGCATTGGAAGTATTCCTAAACTTGAAAGAGATTTATTTTTTGAGTAGAATAGGATAGCATAAAAAATAAATGAATAAAATAGTAAAGATATTAAATAAGTCTAACTGTGAAAATCATATTTCTAGCATAGTTATACATGAGCCTTGCTTGAAAAATAGGTTTATAGCTAGCAAGGTTCGCAATAAATTGTGCATATTAATGTGGTACAATCCTTTAGTGAATGTTCTTCAAATCCTTTTGGTTTTCTATATTTTGTGACTATGGAAACCTGTAGCAATATGTGATGATGATATTTATCCTAATAAAGACAAAGTGAAGATGGACAAAGCAATGCATATCTTCTATTCTCTAGCCTTTCAGAAACATCAGCAGTTCCATCTCATAAGTCAAAAAGTAAAAGGTTTACTTTCAAAGATATTTTTTGGTTTTCCTCAGTAGGAATGAAACTGGATATGTATGGCACATCTTCTTGAGAAAATGGAATCGGGATCACTGGTATCGTTTTTATTTTATTGAGATATCAACACTCTCTCAAATTCTAGCATTACACTAATGTTGACAAAAGATGAAATTGCTACCAAAATTTTCCTCCACTCCAAACCAAGTTAGTAAAGTTTCTAAAACAACCTTTGAAACTTCCAAAAAGGTAATGTGGATGAGGTACATTTCTATGTATAATAGAATTACTAAAACTTGGGAACTAAGCATAAAAACTTGCATAATTATTTGAAGATGTAATGCACCTTTTTAGAATTACATTTCCTATTCTACTATCATTTCAAATGTCATGTTTTAATTAAACTTACCACTCCTTGAGGCATTTTATATCATAATCAGCTAACATGATATAATCATATTTTCCCTTTCCAAATTATATCTCATATATTAGTTTCCTTTCAAATATCATGATTTTAAACTTACCACTTGATATCATAATCCACTGACCTGAATAATCAAACTTGCACATGAGTTTGGATTTGAATCATGTTAGGATTCAAATCCATAACTCGACCATTATCGCCATTTCCAAATACGGTATAAAAATCCCAATACATCACCATCATTACAAAGCTCTTACATGATCCACCTTCCATCTTGATTTATGATTACCATGATCCAAACCTCAAATATAAACAAAGTGCCTGCCATCTTGATTTATGATTACCATGTTAGAACTTTCAAAACTCTAAATTAAGACCCTTATTTTTTACATCTCCCATTTCGTTTCTAAACCTCTACAACCTCTACAAACCCTTTTCCTCCTTCTCGTTCCCCTGGAATTATGAAATTGTATTTGATATAAGGTAAGACAAATACTCGAAGGAGGAGAAGGATACCATGACAGGAGGAACTGTGATTCGATGAGAATTGAATGGGGTCAAATATTTTAAATCCCATCTTGAATGTGAGAAGTTGTTCTAGAAGGTGGGGTGGTTATTTTTCTATGAAATATTACAAGGGTGCAACGACAAGGCTACTAAATCCTTTGCAGAAAGCTTTGATGGAAAAAGATCAAGTTGGGAATATTGTGCTAACAGTCTCAGAAGACTCTATAGTAGCGGCAACATGGTTATAGCAAAAAGGAAAATATTGGTTCAAAGGAATGAGGATAAGTGGGAAAAATTGGAATGGATACATGCTATCGAAACACCAAGACCTTGACTAGAGTAAGGGTATCCCTCATGCATGGGTAAGAGAGGGATGACGTGATGTTTTACTGATAGTGCAAAATTTTAAAACTTGTGAGGGGAGATATGTTACTACTTTCCTTTATCACAAAATATTTTTGCTGCATTTCTAGAATAAGTGGAGGATCAATATCCCCTTCTTCTTACTAAAGAGTTTGACTAAGATGTCCCATGTTAGATTCTATCAACCTAGAATGTTGATTTTTTCATCACCAACTCATTAAGATACTCGTCCATGATGAATTGAAGAGGTAGGACAGAACCTGGAACCATTTCCTCTTTCGGAAATGGTTCCCAATGAAGTCTTGTAAGGTCACTAACCTACATTTTGAGATGAATTCCCAAGTTTTTAGTAATTTCTTGGATGAGGAATTTACTTTGTCTTACTATTACTTTAGGTGGTCTACTTTATGATGGAAAGTACAGGAAATCTGGTAGTAGTTTAGTTGAATTTGGGTTGCTACATGAATTATCGCTACAAAAATATGGTATCACTTTATTGATTCTCATACTTGCACTATCGTGAAGCTAAATCTAAAACATGGGTTTTGTTCGCCTATACCTTCATATGGTATTTTGTTCCTTAAATTAGGTCTACCTCCAACTCAACAAGAAAAGATGGGATGGTCAAACCTATGGAAAACTTTCTTATAAAACTCCAGTAATGATGTGGTTCTTGAATGAGAAATGATATTTTCATGCATTATGTCATGAGAATATCTCATGATCTTATTTGAAAACTAAATGATATTTTCATGCATTATGTCATGATCTTATTTGAAAACTATATTTAGTATAGGGATCAAATTTGTATGATTGTATCGTGATAACTATGGGTTTGTAGTTACACAAGAAAAAGGGCATTGGTTGTCTTGTAAGCAGTCCCTATAGCTTTAACATGTAATCTGATTTAAAAAGGGGAGGTAGCAAGAATAACTAGGGAGGGGGGATGATGGGTAGAAGGAAATCATTTGTAAGATAGAACTGAGAAAATGAGACTTGTAACTATGATGTAAATTTCTGCATTTCCTTTAATATAATAAAAAAATTTCTGATTTTATTTCGTAACAGACCATTATGTGGTAGTTTCCTTTGCAACACAAGTCAGTAGGAAGGCCCCACTATCTAGTTTGTGTTGCAAAGTTATTTTCTTTTAATGTAGATTAGTAGATAGAATTACATTTTTGTTTAGTAGATTAATATTTCTACTTATTGTCATTTACATTTTTGAATGGTTATATGATTTTGAATTGCAAGTATGGTTTCCCTACAAAGTCAAGCATTGAAGGTTGAGTTTCTATAAGTGGTCACAAAACTAGTTGATGTTTTTTTATGACCAATCAAAGGAATGTGATTAACTAAAATATAATTCCAGTGACCAAATTGAACTCTTGTAGCATTTTGATTTTGTTTGCCAATTGAATTTTATTCCAAGTGTGTCCATAGCTTAAGCACTAATATTGCACATATAGTGTTTGTATCTCACAAGCTTATGAGAATCTAGATTGATAATTTTTTTTTTTGTAATTCTGCACAGTATATTAATAAAGAGAAAAGAAAGGAAATTACAGAGCATGGCAGCCTTTGAGGCAGTCTGGGATAATGGAACCATCCCAATCTAGCAAAGATAACAAAACTATTACAGAGAGTTTTGGGGGCCATACAAAAAAAAACCTCTTAGGGCGAGGCCGAGTGAAGACTATCTGAGCATAGTGTGCACTATAGATGAGATAATTGCACAAAAAAATCTTGAAACAACTAAGGAAAAAAAGATGGAAGGAGCATAGAGAACCGGTCTTCCAAGCAGTATTCTGAGTTGACATGAGGAGAATTATTCAGGAGGGAATTCCTCCAGGATTGGGCAGCCACCCAGAAATTCATCCTCAGGCAGCTTGACAGGGAGAGGAACTCATTTACGAGTGCCCAAGAGATCAGGTTGTGCTTGGATGCATAATTCCTTGTTGGGAGGAGAGCCGATGGTGGACGATATCGGGAATGGGGCAGGAGGAGCTAGAGGAGCCGCAGGCCCTTCCGAGGGTGCACCACTGACAGGAGTTGGAGCTGGAGGAGCCGCAGGCCCTTCCGAGGGTGCACCACTAACATTCTGGATGTCGGAGACACTACCACCGGCAACCTGGGCAACCAAGGTACCACCACTTCCTGTGACTATCGGACCGCGACCTCCGAGGGAGAGCTAGTTCCAGGAGAAGGTGGCATCCAAAATTTTCAGGCATTCATCCATCTCAATGAGTTTGGATCTGGTAGCCAGCACCAGATTTCTCGCAGAGCCCCAGTTGTTGAGCATGTCGTCCATGATATTTCCTAGCATGTTCTGCATAATCCAATAATGGTTAATGTTTTTTCCATTGTTTCCCGAGGCCAAGTGGTTTGCAACGATCTTCCCTTCCCACTCTTTAATCAGATTGTGAACCGTGAAGGATACGTTAGTATTATAACCATCGCCAGTGTTAGGGGGGACTGGGTTTTTCCTCGGATCCCACTTCCCCGACGAGGAGTGCCACATGACCTGGTCATGGAGGAAAGCACTAAGTGAAGCCACACCTAAATCTACAGGTGAGAACGAAAAGACACAAAGAAAAACCAACGCCGAGGAGGAGTGATGAGAATGCAGTCATAGTTGCTCGCAGGCCCATTTAAGGGGCAATAATACTATCTCGCACGAGCCATTTCAATGTGCCGAGAGACGACTTGAATGCATAGAGGGACGACTTGAATGCGCAGAGGGACAAAGTGAGGGAAGAGTGTACCAGGATCGCTTCCAGCCAGCAGGTGAGGGTGCATCTAGGTGAAGCTTCGCTAAGGAGCCATTAATCAACAGGATGGAGAGGCACGCCGATATTTATGTGCATGGGGAGCTTGGTGCCACGTCTCAGGCTCCCATGCCGAGGATCCTCCAGCACGTTCCCCTTATGTGTCTTGGTGGCCAATCTAGATTGATAAATTAGTGTATATCAATTTAAGCAATTAAATTGCTATACAATAGCCACGATTTAACTACTTATAAGAGTATGTTAGTATCCACCATAAATAGATAATGGATGTCCTTTAATTTGCAGCAAATTTGATCATTCAGATGAATTATTGTTGGAGACAAGTCCAGTTAATTTTTTAACATTTTCGTGGAACAATATTTTTCTTCTTGTAGTTTTCTCTAATATTTGGTTGATACATAGTTTCTTGTAGCCACATTTTTCTTCTTGCTTCTTTTCCATTTTCTATCTTGTATAAATTTCTTTGTTATTCATGTACATGTTCACATTCCTGCATCTTTTTTATCTATTTGAGACCCTAACAATTAGCTAGTTCTTCAAAATGCAAGTTCCTTTTATTTTGGAAAGAAAATGGTCACTATAGTAACTGATAGGACTAAGTTTAGATAACAATAATTTATCCCTTCATCTTAGTACTCGAGACTTCTTGGTTCCAGTGAAAACCAGATTTGGGGATTTTTTTGTCCGGTTCAAACTCTAAATTGGTTTTGGACACTTTCTTAAATAAACCAATCAATTTGGTTAAGAATTGGATTATTCAAATAAGAATTGGTTGAACTCCTTGAATTGGATCTTAGCTCACTGGTTTGGTACCAACTTGACATAAAACACAAAGACAAAAAACTAAAATAAAAAAAATATAATCCCCCCTTGTTTTCTTTGCACTCATCATTAAGTGTTCATGATTATTTGAAGACTTTGAAAGTATATAAAAAAGAGTTGATTTAGAGATAGATTAGAGTTGATTTCGAATTGTTTGTGGACTTATTTTAGTGAATAACTAATCTAAATTGGTGGTCTTTGTGTAATACAAGCTTTAGTAAAACCACAACCAATTGTAGAGGAAAACGCGATCCCGCTATCTTGGTGAAGATTGGCACTCCTTATGTTAATCTAGGATGAGGATGGTGATATAAATGTTAACATTGATGGGGCTCTTGATCTAGGGAATTATTTTCTTGGAATGGGGTGATTTGTTTGTACTATGCAATATGATATTTTTTTACTCTACAAGCCATTTAGAGCTTCAATTTTCATTTATTTTCATTCAAAATGTCAATTATATGTATCACATATAATTTATATCTATATTTATCTTTACACATCATATACATGAGAAATTCCATGGGATTCAAACATGTTTTTGAAGAGGAAATGCATGTGCTTAAACATCAATCCCACTTAATTTACACAAATATTTTATTTGAATTTTATTCTTTAAATATATACAATGTTTTTTTCAATAGATTTTGATTTGGTTTTAATTTTGGTTCGTGATTTAAGAAATTTTAATCTAGTTCTAGTTTTGACTACTTTTCTCACTCTTAATAGGCCAAAACCTTGCCTCTAAGAGGAGAATGAGATGGGGAGCCTTACTCTTCACTTTAAATTTTTAAACTATAAAACACTTTTAAATTTGTTCATTTTTTCTCCAAATTTCCTTAAAAATATTGAAACATAAACTTCATAACCATAAAGATACAATATTTATTAAATAAAACGTAGTTCAATTATATTTAGGAAACCTCTAATATATGCGAAAGTTTTCATACGAGAAGTACTTCTTGTTGAAGTTCTATCATGCATATTTTTTCCCTTTTTCCATATTCTCAAGAATCAAATTTTAATCTACTTATTTCTTACTTTTAAAAATACAAATATTTCATTTTTCTTGTATATTTCTTATTTTCTAAATTATATGGGTTGGTGCAAGGTAATGATACCCAATTATGACACATTAGTTGCAATGAAAAGCTGGAAAAACATAAATCTAATCACTAAAAATAAATATTAAGGNCTAAAAGAATGAGGAATCTGAGATAAAAAGTGGATCAATGAAGCCAATAAAATCATTGTAGAAAATATTTGACACTATCCGAATGCACCTTTTCTATCTATCCATGGAAGCCTCAAAGACCATATAGCTAAATTCATAGTGAGTCGATACCATGATGACAAAATATGGTTAGATGAATCCATTGAGATAAGTGACTCCATCATTTCCCATAAAACTGGTTTTCAAAGCAAAGGAGCACCAATCCCTCTCATGATTAAGCCTTTGGAGCTAGTTGAGTAATTTACAGGTACCCCACAAGGCAAGAAATCCAAGGGATTAATAATACGAAAAGTAACTTATGAAACCATCAAATGGACACCAATGATAATTTCACCGTGTCTAACAAGCTCTGTTCATCCATCCAACATGAGTCTTGAAATGCTCGAAGCAGTGAAGGCTATTGCTCATGACGCCAAAATTTTCAATCAGGTTGAACACCTAGCACCAATACTTCGGACCAATTGCAAAAAATTCCAAGAAACTATCCAAGTAATCCAGTTTTTGTCGCTGCTTATTTGGATAGTGATGGAAAAGATTAATCTAGTCAGTGAACCTGTATTTACCAACATAAAAGCACCACTAATGAAAAAATTCCGAATTTGTTCTCTTAAAGGATCACCAAAAGGACCAGAATACACTAAGTCACCATTGGAACATTGATTCCATGTAGTAAAGTCCAAGTGTGAGTGATGGAGAGTGCTCCAACACATCCACCACAACCTACCTTGGTTGGCCCACATCCAAATCGACCTCAACCACATCAAGGTATGGTATCTACACATTGTAGGAGGAACTCCTCAACAACTTAACTACTATCCAAATGTAAAAGAGTTGTTTGTTGATCTTTCCAGACAGTCGAACAGTGTACTCCCAATACCGAATTTAGCTTATTCCACCTAGCTAGAGTTGATACAACCCCTTCTATATGGTGAGGTAGAAGATCAGTATGATACATTGCTATACATCACCACATTCACTTTGGACGACAAACCTGAGAAGAATACCATGGCGATTGTATTTTCATCTAGCAAAAGAAAATAACCAACCACCGATTTGATTGGGAAGGTGACTAAAGATGATGAAGAAGAACCATTGATCAAAGAAGGAGTTGAGCTAGACTTCAAAGGGTTTCGTTTAAAGGAGAATCTTGACCAAGTCATCAAGAAAATACTCACATATCGACAGAATGTCAAGGGTAAAGCCACTCAATAGTAGTTGAAGAAAAGAAAAGAGTTGTTATCGATCATAGTTGAAGAATACTTAGTAAGATTGTGAGAGAAGGTTAAGTTTATTATGATGGAAACATCTAAAAATAAAGTTACCATGAAGTAGCAAATTCAGAAAATTTTTACAGAGCAGAGAAGACCAACACAGTTGATAACACCAAAAGTGGCCACTGTATCCTTGCCACCTCCTCTGAAAAAATTAAATTTAACTGCAAGATCTCATGAGGAGAAACTTATGGAATTGTAAGATGAATCCCCACCCCCCTCCCTGGCTTACCTTGAAGAAGAAAACCCTTTGAATGAAACCTCCTAAAGCATATCCTTAACCCAAAACATTACCCATCTCCTTAGCACCTTCAGCGTGATACCTAAATTTAGGTAGCTAACCACAAAATGACCATTCCTTGAAGCCATAACCCCACCATATATTTTGGTTCTTCCACCCCCGCCCTCACTACATGTTTCCATATCCCCAAAGCAAACAATCACGCTTCCTTCGATTAATCCATTCTTAAAAGTTCATCACTACGAACCACTCCCCATGCCATCCCAACACCCACAACCACCACTCTAGTATTGCGAAAACCCGTCTAATGGAACACCACAGTCAAAACAATTATTTGTTTGAATGACCCACTCATTACACCACTACCTTCTCCACTAGCTATTCCTCTTACGACTGCACCAAAAACTGTAGTCTAGATTACTTAATTGATCCAAGTTTCTTCTATCAGTACGACTCCCACCCCGGTTGTTGTATCTGCTCCCCTGACCAGTACCATCCATATTCCTATCTCTCTACTCACCGCAACTGCTACAACATCAAATTTAGTCACAACCAGCCCAACCCTAACCACATTAGTTTCTCCACAAACTATTTTGACTAGTGGGGTGAACCAGTCAAAGAGCTCCAGAAAAACAGAAAAAATTAAATAACATGAAACAAAGACTGACACAATGGTTTTAGTACCCATATGACAAACAGTTGGGTCTACATCAACACCAGTAGTTTTTGTACCCTTTAAAGCAACAAGCTAGGAGTTCGACAAATTCATCAATGTTGTGAATAAGGAGTGCAATAAAAGATTCTCTGAAGACAATAAAAATATCAGAGCCATGAAGAAGGAGTAGGATGACACCTAGAAGGCCTGCTCATCGGAATTTGAACAATTTATTAGACCAATTGAAGGCCCCCAGTCCGAGAAAACACAATAAAATCTAGAGTATACTTGGGTTTGTATTAACCTATTTTAAGCAAGTACTTGACCAGTAGAGTCAAAAGGAACAATACGAAAGTAGTTGTAATTTCCCCTCCATGAGGAATCCATGAATATTCCGCCACTTAACCAACCCCTAAAGTTTTGGCCAAATCCTAACAAGTGAAGGGGGTCAATTTTGATGCATTAGTTACTCAATGGATTAATTGTTATACTTAGGAATTAGTATGCTATGTTATATTGTAAATATTTTTGATAATATTTATATTTTATAATAAGTGTATTTGATATGTGGCCAAGGAGGGTGCATGAGGTCCTATGGACCCAATGAGTTTTCATCTGAAATAGCAACTAGAATAAAATCAAGAAAAATCTACAAAGCCACAAAAAGATGGAAAGCAGCACAAAAGGAGCAAACTCAAAAAAGAGGAAAGCTGGCAGAAAAGGAAGGAAATTCCATAAAGTAGGAATAAGCATAAAAGAAAGCAAAATCAAAGGAAAATCATAGAAAATCCAGGAAAAGCGGGATGTTTCCAAAAGCAGAAAAGCAATCCAAAGAGAAAAGGCAACAAAGTAGGGATAGAGTAGGAAAAAACATTTAGATACTAAAACAAATCAAGGAGGGAAAATTAATTATGAGGGTGACCAAATTAAATGAACCTAGAGGACATATCATCCTATAAAATAAGAGGAACGCACCACTCTCACATATTTTGAAAGTTTAATGTTTGCTTGAGAGCTTTGAATCTCATTAGGACTTGGGAGATGTGCCCCGAGTCATAGATGGGAGATGTGCCCCTGCTAATATCTATTATACTTGTGGATTCAATTATTTCATGTGGATTGAGGCTACATCCCTGTTCTCTGATTCAATATGCAGATCTGATCTAGTACAATCCAATAATTCATTCATCCAGTATTGAAGATCTCATCCTTGGTGCGCATTCTTCAGTAAATGATATTAATCATGCTTATGGAGGTTGGTTGAGGTTCTATGGATACTAATGGTGCTTCTTATGATATGTAATGTAATGAATGATCTTTAATTATTCAGTCTCTGATGTGGCTATCACTTCTGTAAAATATTTCTACACATAGTAATGTCTTCTCTTGACCTATGCTCAATACATGGTTAAAATTGACTAGTTTTACAGAATTTGCAATTAGATGATGTTTGTTTGTTCAATTATCATTATGTAAGATTCCTCAGGCCTATAAGACTTGTATTTATCCATCCATATCCTTAAATAGGAAATCTGTGACCCTCTAGAGGTGTTTGGAATCTTCTGGAAGTAGACTAGCTATGCAATCCTAGGTAGCACACTTGATTGTGTATCCTCCAAACCCTAACAAATAAATTCTAAACCTCTATATGATTGATGTATCAGGTTGGGGAATATTCCATATAGTCTACCCCAGGTTTTATTACTTCCAGTAAGCACCAGAAGCTTTGGGTTTCCACAGAAGTCCTGGGTCGTCCCAGGCGTGAAGTAACCATAAAAGTTTCATTGTCGAAGTATTGGTCTGTTTTTCATCCTAATTTAATTCTTATAAGGTCATAAACATAATCTTTGTATAATTTAGGAATATTTAAAGGTTGTTTGAATTTTTTTGTTTGAATCCTGGTCAAATTAGCTAGTTTTTGTCCAAGCAATCTACTGTTGTTTAATTTTTCAAGTTTTTGGAGTTAATGTGCCTTTAATCATATCCGGTACATCACATTGGTGTCATATCATGGACCTCTAAAATTTATCTTTATTATTTGTGATGAGTCCCAAGATAATTCCACCACCAAAAGGGAAAGGTTCTGAAGAACCTCTTGTTGAAGAGGAGGTTGAGTTCACTGGAGGAAAGCTTCAAGGAGGAAAGGATGTGTCTGACATGGATTAAAGAGAATAGTTTAGATACTTTGTTTAAAGAATGTTGAAAGGCATGTAAAACATATCCCAGAACATCATCAATTCGGGTCAAGAAACTCAAGAGTGTCTTTCCAAGCAGATGGTGAGCAGAGATAGAGAAGGGAGCAGCAGTGGCTCCCAACATGAAGGGAAGAAGATCCTTGGAAAGAATTTGTTCTCAAAAAATGGGCCTCACAATAGGCAACATGAATTCAAGCATTTTTCAAGGCCTACTATGCCCAAGTTCCTTGTGCCCAGAACAGAGGAACCTGAGATGCAGTTTGAAGTAGTTGAATCCTTGGAGGCTCAACAAGCAGAATGCATGGCTTTGGGAGAATATTTCTAGAGACATTTGACCTTCAAGGATTACTGTGACTATTAAGACAGAGCTAAACCAAGAGGAGTTTACAAACCTCTCAATCAATACACTCAAAATTTTTATTTGCATAGAACCATTGGTAAGATCTTACTTCCCTAATTTGATGGATCCATTAAATGCATTGCTAGCTCTTGGGTTTAGAAGCTAGATACTTAATTTCAATCAAATCATATGGCGGAAAGGGATGCCATTAGGATGGCCACCTTGAATTTATACGGGGAAGATAAGTATTGGTGGTTTCATGCATTGATAAATTTGGGGCATGATACTATGACCACCTATGAGGAGTTCACAATAAGGTTGGTGAATATGTTTGATAGGAGAAATACTGAAATGCCATTCGGAGATATTTCCCAATTGAAGCAATATGGAACTCCCGAGCCTTACATTTCAGAATATAAAAAGGTTGCAGCCATGGTGAATGATATATCTGAAGCTCACTTAGTTCTTGGGTTTACAGAAGGACTAGCAGAGCCACTCAAGGGGCTGGTTAAATCTCATCAACCTGCAACATTGCAGGATGCCATGGACAAGACTAGAGATCTGTAAGATGTTATTCCATGAAATAGATCCCGAACTAAGAGTATTTTTCCTCCTAATATGAAGGATAAGATATCCTTTCAAAAGGGTCCATTGAAGTGCAAATTTCAAGAAGGACAACTTTTTCAAAGACCAAGATGAGCTAAGGAGAAAGAATTTGTGCTTTCCATTCCAGGAGCCATGGGTTCTAGGCCATAAATGTGCTAAGGGGAAGGCACACTATATAGAGGTCTTTTCCAAAAGTGAAGAAGAAGAATATGAAAACGAAGGGCAGCCAATAATTCAAGAAGAATATTATTAATTGATAGAAGAAGAGTAGCCACAAACGAATTCCGGAAAGATTGTTGTTATGTCCGGAGTACCAAGGTTTCATACTCTCTGATTCAAGGGAGTATTCCATGGCCAAAGGGATACCATTTTGGTGGATGGAGGAGACACACATAATTTTTTGATGTTTCAATGGTGGAAAGAAGAAATTTTCCCATCGAATCTTTTGATGGATTCACTGTCATGACCCCCATGAACAATTCCATGGATTGCACAAAGTGGATTCCCAGGATGCAAGTGACTATTGGGGATTATACAGTGACANGTTGACTAATGTCCTTGGAGTATCAACTTGGAGAATCACAATAGATGAAAGGGATAGAGCGTATAGGTGGGGTGAATAGGGTTCTATTGATGAAGAGCATCCCAATATAAGCAACGATTTTGATGATATGTATTTATTTTCTATAGCATGAATTTTATGGATATATATCAAATTCAGGTCTTTGTTTATGTATAGATCAATGAAAAAATACTGATATATATCTCCCCCATGATACTTACCCTCTCTCCTTTCCCACATATCTCTCTCTCTTAACCCCCCTTTCTATTCTCTTGTCCCTAAC
>NWUY0300008940.1:27411-38419 GCA_004151065.3 Larix sibirica | reverse complement strand
ATTAAGCTCAAGGAAACAATGAGGGAAATGCATTGGATGTAAAGGTTTAGGGTCAAGCAGTAGACAGTGTGAAATGAAGACGCTAGTACTAACACCCCATATCCCCAAAAGGATATTAAGGGTATCAAGTATGCTACAATAACTTACATAATTTTTGTGCATTCTGATTTAACTGTAAGGCATATATCTGCCTCACTAATACCTTATGAGGTATGCCATTTATAGTTCTATTTTTTCCTTTATTTTCTTCACAAGTAAATGAATTTGTGTGGCAATTCAAGACAACATTATTTTTTTCTAGCCATCCCTTTCCAATGAGTAGATCATAGGATAAAGATGGTAGAATATTCAATTTTGCTACTATCGTCATTCTATCTAGTTTAAAGATAATATCTTGTTCAAACTCGGAAACCTTGCATTTTTTTCCCGTGGTTAGCTAAACTAGCCAAGCCTACTGAAACTGGTATGAAATTCTAGGGGAAATATAGCTTTTACAAGAGCCTGGATCAATGAGGATAGAAATGGATTTATTATAAATTTTACCTTCCACTTCCATGATTGACGATTGATGATCAACCTATCGACTATCCAAAGATGCATAGATATTTGGAACTCTGGCCATGTCATTGACTATGGTGGCTTCTTGAAAATTGTGAACAATCCTATTAGTTTTATCATTATGGGGGCAATTCACTTGCTTTTGATTCTCTCTACATTCCCAACAACGAAGAGGTTCAGTATGAGCTCCTTTAGGTTTCCTTCTGATAGTTCTACCCAACTGATTTTTGGCTCTGAGAAAGAACATCTTGTCACATTTTGCTTTTACTTTTTCCCAATGTTTAATGGTATGGGGTTTAAATACCTTCATGCACTGTTCATATTTTTGTCCTCTCTTCTCCTATAGATTTTGCTGGTTTCTTACTCTATGTTGCCTCTACTCATAATAGAGACTTGGCTTGTGAAAGGTCTTTTTTAGGTATTTTGGATAGTCAAATTAAATTTTGTCTTGGAATTGTCATGGTAGACAACTCAATAATCATTGGATTTTAACCTTTTCATCCTTGATGTAAGGAACATAACACATTAATTCAAGAAAGTTGCTAATCATATCTTCCATATTCATCTATCCCATCTTGAGTTCACAAAACTCTTTTATTTTCCTATCATAAAATCTTTCTAATAGATACTTATTTCGAAAGCATTCCTTGAATTCCTTCCACTCAAGGACCTTCTCCTTGAGATAATTTGTAGTTTTCACATATTGCCACCAAATAGATGCTTTGGTGGTGAGTTTGTACACATACAACAGAGCCTTCATGTTTCCATCAAAATCTTAGATTTGAAAGTACTTCTTAATTCCTAATAAAAAGGCTTGAGCTTCTTCACTTATATTCAGTATGCCATTGAAGGTAGGTGGTTTGATATTTTTGAACTCTCCTTGAAGTTCATTATATATTTTATGTTCCTTCTATTTCTTAGGAGGTGATCTTACTGTGCTTCCATTGGATGAGCTGTTTGAGACGACCTCTTTACTGCTTTCTACTTTCCAATTCCCCTCTGGTGGATGTTTGTATTTTGGTTCCTTGTTGTGGGAATATTTCTCTTGGGAATCCTTTTTGTCTCCATTTCTAAAAGTAGGGATAGGTTTCATTGTATTTCTTATATCTGTTAAGTTTGATAGTAGAATGGAAAATTGTTCTTCCAAGGCCTTGACGTTGTTATCCTTGAAGCTACATAGCTCCTCTTGGATGCTCTTTACTATCTCCAACATCTCTTCAGAGGGGGGTTGTTGTTATATGGGATGAGTTCATTTTAACCCATAAATTCTCTTCAGGTGGGGATCCTTCTCCCAATCCATATTGACTAGGTGCACCATTCATTCCTTTTAGGTACTTATAAATTTTGAATTACGTATTCACTTTTCAACCAATCTTCTTCTTGCTTCCTAATTTAACGCCAAACAATTGATTAGTTGCAAGTCAAAAATATATATTCACATGTATATACATTTTAGTAGAGAATCTAAGTCCATAAGTTCTAAGTGCTGCAAAATTTGTTCTGATACCACTTTGTCGTCTACCCAACACACTTATATTTTTTTTGTTAAACATTTTGTCATGATACATACTTAACTAATAAAGGGATAAGTGGAGGAGCACTTAGCTTCGATCAATGAAACACTTAGACTGTTGTCACTGCATATGCAAATTGTTAAGCTATATACCTCGACACTGACTCTCCATTATCCAGGCTAGTTTCAACCTAGATTGAACCTATAACTCTTATAGATATACTCACTCTTTTATTAGATAAAACCATCTCTGCTCCAGCCATAATCCAAACCACTTAATTTACGTTGACTCTACTTGGATTTCATCTCATCAACTCTGTCAAGGAGAGGTGGAATCATCTCAACTGCTCCTTCGAAAATGGAGTGGTCAAGACCATATATGNGCTCACTACTACATGTTGGTGTAAAAATATGCTCTTCAAAACCAATTTCTAACTCTGAACAATAATTGTCATAAATAAGATCTGTTTCTTCATAAAACATGAGTTCACTGCTCTCATGAAAGTGTTGATGAAAATCCTATGTAAGGAAATAACTGCTAATTTCCCTTGTAATTGATCACCATTTCCAAAATCGCAATCATAATACTCATCATAAATAGGTAACCAAAAGCCTCTGTATTTTGTAAAATATGGTGATCAAATTCTATATCAATATCTTGATCTTCCTCAAATGACTTTTGAATAATATGCATCTCATTATGATTCAATGCAACTAATTCATCATTAGCCTGATAATGCTCTTCTTCATTAGAAAATTATTCGAAAGGACTCAACATAACAAGATAATCATGATAAGAACTAACTTATTCAAAAGTTTATTGTATGCGGTCATTTAAAAGCAATGGGCCTTCACAAGAACTTACATCAACAAAATTTTCATCCTGCTAATAATTCACATCATCTTTAGAAGTTCAACTATCTAAACAATTGTCACATATATATTCAACATTTCTAAATTGGAGGAAATATTTGTTAATAAATTCACTTTCCTCCTCAATATTATAAGAACAATCTTTCCTATGCTGAAGATTCAACTAAAAATTTTCAAAATATTTTTCAAATAAAAGCTCAGTAGGGAAAAGTCTTCTACAGTGATTATGAAAGCAAGGATGAAATTCCCCCAATGATGAAATACTAGAGGTAGGAAGAGATCGGTACCATTGTCTTGCATCATTGTCCAGAGAATACATGAACATATTCATTAGCACATATTTCATGCACAATACCCCATTGATGCATAATTTCATGAAACTTTAGTAAATGCTATGTTGGATGATCATCTTCTCTCTCTCTAAATATGGGAAGATAATCTCTCCACTTGAATGAATGAAAAACCATCATAAATATTCCACTTGAAATATCTCTATGCCCAAATAAGTTTTCGATGAGTGTACATATAATAAGCAATGATCACATAGACTAGAATTGAACATGTGATTTCCAGATCTTCATTCTTTTGTAAAACCTTTAACCAAAAGTTTAACTGGAGGCTGGAGCTATATAACAATGACTTGGGAAAAATACTTTTCATCTATAAGAGTCACGTTTTTTTCTAGAACACGAGCTATTTTTCTTCTAATGATATTATGTAGTGCCTATTGGCTATGAGAACTTAACTTATGCTACAAAATCGACTCATTCTTCAACACCTATGCATTACGAGAGTTGAGTTTTTGTCGTAAAATCAAACCTCATTCTACAGCACCTTTACATTTGGATATTTAGAATTTTGCTGCATAATTCGAAACCCTTATAAGGATGGATGAGCAAAGTTGCTTTTGACACAATCTCCCAAAATATTTTGGATCAATATTATGGAAATTTAGGTAGGAAATTTGAGTGTTAACAAGTGGCCTAGCATTTTTTGTGTCAGTTTTGTTTTTCTCTACATTGGTGTTGTTTTATGTCTCGTGGGATTCCAATTTGGTTTGGATTTATTTTATTTATTTTTTGAGAGGTTCTTGGCCATTATACAATCATTCAACCACCTCCCTCGTAGGACAAGGTTCAATATGAATATGCACATATGGGGGTAGATGTTTCCCAAGTGGGGCCAAACAATATTCCTATGTAGGATCAATGCAGAGGTACAAGAGATTCTTCCTAGTTAGGATGATCATAGCCTAGATCTTGTGAAATACCCATACATAGGACTGAACTCATGAGGATGTGTAGGCATCACATCTACCTAGGATGGTTGACCAAATGCTAGAAATAATGTTAGTATTATGTTTTGATTAATCTAGTAGCATTTTGTTATCTTCTTTGATGCACATGTAATTTAATATAATATTTTATTTAAATTGTTTAATTATTGTTGTCTATTATTTTGTAGATATCGGCACATATGTTGGGGAGGTTCATCCTCAGATGGCTGAGGTTGATGAGCTGCCTCAAATATAGAGGCCTACCCTATTGTCATGTACCCAACACACCTAAATTTTTTTTAAACAATGATTCATGATACATACTTCACTAATAAATGGATAAGTGGATGAGCACTTACCTTTGCTCGATAGAAAATTTATACTGTTGTGAATGCATATGCAATTTGGTCAGCTATATACCCCTTCACTAACTCTCCATTATTCGAGCTAGTTTCAACCTGGAATGAACCTATTGCTCTTATATATATACTCATTCTTTGATTAGATACCACTAGTTCCATTATGGACACAATCAAGACTACTTAACTTACCTTGACTCTAATTGGACTTCATCTCATCAACTCAGTCAAGGAGAGGTGGACTCATGATTAAGTCACCATCACCATTCTCTTTTAGTTAGCTTACACATTCTTATATTTACAAGCTTATGGAAAAATAAAATTATATAGCTATACAGAGTCACTATAGAGTCAACTATAACAGCTTCTCGTCCATATATATATATATATATATATATATATTGACTTTACTAAATTATTAATCTACATTAACCATACATTACCATTTATTAATCCACATATATACATATACACATTGTACCCATACCAACCACATAGATATTTAATTATGCATTATACCCATGCTAACCCTACATTAGCTATACCATTTTTATATATCAATGCTAACCACTTATTAACAATGAATATACACTATGCATTAAGACTACACCTCTCCCACGATGACCAACACTTATTCCACATGAGTGTGAGCCAACTCACATTGCTAGGTCACATTCTTTCCAATGGGGATCCCCATCATCACTCCATGTGGGTATGGATTACTAATGTGGCCTGCATACACAACTGTGGGTCGATCCCACTCAACCACGAATATGGAAACTTATCAATTTGGCCTCAAAGGAGGAGGTGTTTCTCCTACATTAGTGGTAATTACTACTTTTAATTCGTTAATGAGGGTGTCGGCCATGGCATACTATGATTGGAAGGTCAGATCCTCACAATCAGTTGGTCTAATCCTTAATTGAAGGGGGGATAGAGATATCCCTCATAATTTTTCTATTTGGCCCACCTAATCCAACATTAGAAAAGCTTTCCCTTTATCCATGGTAGCCTCATTTGCTAACCGGTTCAACGACTTGCTCTGTAATTTCATTCACTTCTTGACTGGAAAACTTGGTCACAATGAGAGGCAAGGATGAAAGGGGTTTCTACTTGGAATTGAGGATGGCATGATGGAGTCGATCTCCACAGCCATGAATTCACAAAAAACCACAAATGGAGGTAAGTACACATAGTTCTAAGCTATAATGCATGTTTAAATACCGTTAATATCTTAAATCCATGGCTCTCATAGAGTGTATGCACAGAGTATCCCTCAGTCTCTCTTTGGGTAACAATTATTATGGAAACAATCCACTATATGGGAGGGGAAGGAATTTGTAGGCTTTCCCCTTCCCATGGGGCCCTTATCACTATATATTCATTTCGATTTCATGTTAATTAGAGTATGTTCATCCAATTTATTAACCAGTGAATGTATTTACACTTAGCCATTGATACGATATCTCAGTGAAGATAATTCCACCTGGATGTGGGATTCACGTATGATGTAAGTTCATCGTTCAAGTTTGCACACTTAGTCTATGTTTTCATTCCCATCATCCTTAAAAAAAATTAGTTAAATAGGTAGGTTTGGGATGAAAGGAGGCCACATCCTCCCTCAATTTTCCAATGATTACTTGTACATAATAATTGGTTTTTACTTTATGTCTCTTAAATACATCCCGTCGATCTTGTGTTATGAATCCTTGATAACACATCTATCTAGATATGGATTGATTCCCCTTTGGTATGTATTCTATGCATAGGTTTTTTTTTATTATTCTTTGGTTATGATTTATTTACCACTACCTTTTTGAGATTATATATATATATATATAACCAAATATTTTAACTTGGATTGATCTCTGCTAAAGACATTATATAGATTTAGTTTACAGATCGGTTTATCAGAGTTTCAATCCCTTTTACTATGTAGTTATGGAAAGAGGTTTATATAAAAGAAGTGGATATTCATCCTATGGCTGAGTAATCATTTCCTCTCCATCTAGCATTGTTAGGATTATTATAGATTAACAAATTTGATCATATTTCATGTATTATTTACATTTCATTCTGGAAGCATTAATTTTCATTATTATTTTGTTGTCATTAATGTTGTTATAGAACATTATATTATTTTATATATGTCAGACTTATTCAAATCTGCATGTTGTTTTGTAGGTAGTCTTGCATGGGAAACCCCTCAAATCCCAAGTAACTAATGTATTTTATCCTCCATGAGTGATTTTTCTATTATGATTTATATGATTATGTAATCCAAACTAATAAGAATATTGTGTGTAGGTTACTTCTGCTCTATTGAGATTTGTTCACAACTCCTCAGCTAGAACACTCATGTATGTTGAGGACTGGGATTGTGGACAACTTCTTTCTCTTTTAATCAATCACTTACCTCATGAGGAAATATCATTGTTATTATTAACTATTATGCACATATACTATCAATGGAATGTTTATGGGACTGCAATTATTCTTTTATTTGACCATGTTTCCCTCTTGGGTGGTATTAGATCTAGGACCAATATTTTATTCAGTAATGTGATATCATTAAAGTAGATGTATATATTTTCATCTAGGTAGATATCACATATTAGTACTTTTTATTTCTTTTATAACTCTTACTAGGGTTTTTTGTTGGGTCATGATCCTCTCGTGATTCTCAAGTTCACGGGAAGACAAAACCCACGCCTCTATCACTCGACCTAATGCAAATTGAGAAGGTCTAATAGTTTAACAACCCTAAGGAAATTGAGTGGGTTGGGAACTTAGGCTTGCATATTAGGAATGTTTAGTTGTAGTTAGCATACTTGTTGATCTATTTGAAATTCTTTTTATCGTATTGTTGTATTGATCAACTATCTCAAGATAGCTGTACTAGATAATTATTCATTGTTGAATCAACTAGTTCTTGCTTCAGAAGAGTAAGTCTACCTTCAAGAGTGTATATATTTATATATCAATTATGCTTCATTATTTTTTAACTATGTGACCCAATTCCATGAATAGGTACATTAACTTATTTACAATCCAATATGGATCAACTTCCCAATGCAAATCTTAGGGTTCTTGATAGTTAACACAATTCTACTAGACTCTGCTTCACAATGCAACAATTAGGGAAACATATAATCTAATACATATGCACTAGATTCTATTTCCCAATGTAGCAAATAGATTAAACTTGCAACATCACAATTTATTTCAATGTTATAACAATACAATATTATAACACAGATTAATTTCAAAGATATTTACTTTCAACTCTTTATAGCATCATAGGTCACTGGTATAGATATCATAGTTTAGTACTCTTTCCTGGTTATTTTTTCATCATAATTGTACATAGGATCAGATCACATGTTCCAGATCTATCAAACAATAACATTACTTTAAATCTACAATTACCACATAACATTCAAATCGATAGGTCATGCATTTTAAGATTTGATAATCCATCATAATCAACATAGATACACATCCATAAACCATCATATCATTAGCATAAACATAGATTCAAAATTCATAACTTAAACAAATATCTAAGCCAATGAACTAATCTATTCCAAATTCTATTGATATATCTACAACTGTTGTGGGGATTTCCCCGATCCACCGAACCATATATCTATAGGAAACTCCATTCTTAGTTTCCCCACAGACACCCCTGAGCCAAGTCCTGGTCCCTCTATGGATATATTTTAGGAATTCTGAAATTTCATATTCCTTTTAGTTTAGCAGATATTCTCTTCATCTTAGGGTCCGAGGTTATCCAAATCACTCTGTTAGTCCATGTGGTTCAATCCAGGTATCCCCACTACCACACAACTAACTAGTACTCCAGCCTATATATCCAATATTGGTGCCAACCAACACCCAATACCCTCACTCTATATAGACAATACTATTGTTCTCAGTAACCATCTACTCCCCTACTAGCTGCTATACAACACCTCAGTACTCACACACTCTATGGCCATAGATATTTTTAACCACAACTGGACTTAGTCCTAGTCATGTGCAACAATATACAATAGGATAGCTCCTCACCTTCATCTTTTCATATATCTTTTCATTACAGCCTCTTTCTTTCAAATTTCAAATTTCTCTTTCCTTAAGATTTCTTCAAATTTATGTTTTCATATGTGTATTTCTCTTCTTTCTTCCACCAAGAGAATTAACCCCTTGCATTTTGTTTCCCCCTCTTTTGTAGAAGAGGTGTTTACTATTCTTAGTTAATTCTTTACGTGATGCCACCTAAGTAGGAGATCACAATTCTAGAATACTGAGTCTCTTCATTCCCTTCTTTTACTCTCCTCTTATTTTCTTTATCCAATCTATGTTTTTATTCATATTCAGTTTAATTACTTTTGTTGTTTAACATTCTTAATTCTATTTTTTTAATCTTAATTATTTCCCCAAATATAGCATGACCCCTCTTTCATTGGTTAACGTCCACAACTCAAGCATACATTTACCATACATTAATAAACAAATCAAATACATGTAAGACTGTCAATCATAGAGTTCAACTGTTTACAACACTTAGCTGCATAAATGGGTTGGAATTCAAGGGTATTACAATATTCCTCATTAAGAAGAAACCAAAGGGCTATGTTTCACAAACATATCATCCTTTGGACCCCTCAAAACCCATCACTTTGGAGAAAATCCAAAAAGTAGAACCAGTGATCGTGGATCCAATTATAGATGACCTACAAAGCCTAGTAACGAACACCCCTTTTCCTTCTCAACCATTGCATTCATCATTGTATCCTGGGAAAGCAAGCAAAACTTGGAAAATTGGAAACTAGACATAGAAACAAGGAACACATGAAGACCTGTTAATGCAAAATAGATTAGAATTGCAATAGAAAGAAAAATTTTGGTCAGGAATGCAAGGATAAAGACATTGACACCAATTTCCCAATGACCATCAATAATTGCTCAAGCATCAACGGACAAATACAATACAACTAATTGATTTTTGCTACGGGATCACACATCGATGCAGGCTTTCACTAGCAGAAAGTCACAGTGATAGGATTAGTTAATCGAGATGGAAATGGCAAAGAAGACCTTGATATGAGTGGTGCCAGGAAGGGTGAAATAACGAAAAATGCAAAGAATCCAGTAGCTACCTCCAAGAATAAGAAACATGTCACATTTGGAGACCATCAAGACCTCGGCATAAGTGGTACCAAGAAGGGTCGAATGATGAAAGATGCAAAGAAGTTGGCAACTGTCTCCAAGAGGTAGAAAAAAGGTCGTCTATTTGCAAAACAACAATAAACCGTAAATAACGATTCAACTCATCTAATGATTTCTCAAGGAGTATGTTAATTCTTCTTCTATAACATACATACACAATACTTTGAATAATTCCTACTTGTATTTTTTTAGTTTTGGTAAACTGCATGCATAGAATCCTAGTTATTCAAAGTCTCAATTAATATACAAGGGGTAACAATTATAAAATAACTTTGAGTGAATTGTCATTTCTACCATATATCCTCGCAATGATATTTGTGAAAATGCAAATTCAAGCAAAATCTCTCTTCAACTTGTATGCATGAGTGAATTAAATGATCACCCACTTTTTTTTTTTATGGAACACAAAAACTAATCAACAAAAAAAGAAATCCCTATCAATATGCCCAGCTAGAGAGATAACAATTATCCAACCTACCCAGCGAAAAGGAAACACCGACGCAAAATTGCTAACTTAGCATGACTGAACCCAGACCAACAACATTACTCACCCAAAACACCAGATTCAAATGCACCCAAGTGTCTCTCTCTTCTCTCACACACACATATCATTACATCCAAAATTGAAAGATAATTGACATATACACCCCAACTAGCTTTGTCATTCTTTGCATGTTCACCCCTATTCCGCTGCAACAGAGCAAACTAGGAAAATAACAACTTCCCACAAAAAAAACGAAACAGAATGTTAATATTATAAATCAATGATTAATACTTAAATTACATAGATTTCAGAACATTAAAAAATCTTTTTCCAAATGATTTATGAGATCAAATAAAGGTCATGTATTGGCCAATAGCTATCCTGTGCCTTGTGAAACCAGCAACTACATATTAAAAAAGTGCATTTGTTGGCAAATCGGTATCTTATGTCATGCCATTGAAAGGATAGTTAGAAGGTCGTTCCATTGAAACTAACAAGAAACTTGCCTCAATCCAAGTAATACATTTATGATTCATCCACCTTAAGACATAGTCAATCCACTCAATATTTAATTGATGAAATATGATACAATTTCAAATGATTATTTGTTATATTTTTTATGGCTATCAATCTATCTAATGCTTTACGATTTATGGCCTTAATGGCTTCAGGACTTACACCGAACTTAGTCAGTTATTTCTGGCTTCAGGACT